>QPMI01000237.1:0-105000 GCA_004431415.1 Cyanophora paradoxa | reverse complement strand
CTGCCTGTACAACCCTCGAGCCTCCCTCCGTGCACGTGTATTTGCGAATGGGCTATTCTCCTCTGTATTCTCGTGTCTTGTGGGCACCATTCAAGGTGGTCCCTGGAGCCCGGTCTCCTTCATTCTCTCAATCAGCCCTCTGCGTTCTCTTTTGCTTTCACTCACTGATATCCCCCGCCCCGTTGCCAAGTTGGCACCCCCATCATCCAGTTTGCTGACGATATCTCCTCAGGGGATGTCTCTGCGTGCCTCTCTCCTAGCCATCCACGCGCATTTTTGTTCTTTCAAACCACTCTCTGGTTAACAGCTCTCTATGGAGAAATCCCTTGCTATTGTGCTGAGGGAACCTGTTGCCTCACCATTGAATTTCGATCCGGCCGATCCCCTGCCATTCCCTGTTCTTCGCGCCACTGAGCTTGATCCTGCTTGTCATAAGCAGCTTGGTTTCCCTCATCTCGCCAGAATCTTGCCAGAAAATTGCAAAGGCAGGCTGCTTCCTCGAATGACAGTCTTGAATACGAAAATGCCTTGGTCACATTGATCTATCGAAACTGCAAGTCAAAATATGCTGGAGGACGAGACATTAGAACACACTGTTTCTGAAATTTGATTTCTTAGCTAGGTAAGTCTGCTGAGCTTTGTAGTAAGAATTGCAACAAGGTGTCGAAGAATGGATCGAAGGGTGTTCAAGTCAGACTCATCCCAAGGTTGGTGTGGGGTGAACTCAAACATCTACAAGAGAAGAACAATGAGAGATTCACAGCACAGTTTGGGAGACGACTCACCAGTGTCTTTGATATAAAAGCAGAAACTTCGCCATCCTGAGATTTCTCGAGCCCCGCAAAGATCCAGATGCATGCCGATGAGACTGCTCCATACATTATCTCTCCATTCTATGGTGAAAAAAACCGTCGATTCAGATATACCAGCTCTCGGAAGCTTACCCTGCATGAGCTGTAGAGCTGGCCCAGCAACTGTGGCAAACCTGCTCTTGGGTTCCCCCTCTTCGCCTCATGGATGTAGAGCCGCTGACAGACGATTATGAGGGCACTCAAGCTCAGTTTACACGATGAGATTTTACACACCTTTCCTTCCATTCCAGATGTCGAGGGCAGGCTCTGAAATTCGAAGTCTAGCTTTCCTGAAAGATGCTGGAACGACAAATATCTCTCTTCCGGTATACGGATTTGTTGAGGGAACAAAGCTACCACCAGTCTGCAGACCATTTGTGAGTGCCATGTTCACCAGAGTGCAAAAGCTTTCAGATCGCCTTCTCAAAACAGACACGATGAACTCTCGCTGTTCTGCTTCATTGGCATAGGCAAGTGGTCCGTGAGCAATCGCACATTCCTGGAAAGCTATGAAAATAAATAGATATATGTTTACATCTTCCCTGCTGGAAGGAGGCACCTCCAGGTCTTGGACAACCTGATTTAAAAGCGCCTCTGAAATGCCGACAATCTCAAGTTCTTGAATAAAGGGGGTCCTCTTGCTTGGTCCCATCTCCGAAGGAAAATTGCAGAGGCAGGCTGCTTCCTCGAATGACAGTCTTGAATACGAAAATGCCTTGGTCACATTGATCTATCGAAACTGCAAGTCAAAACATGCTGGAGGGCGACACATTAGAACACACTGTTTCCGAAATTTGATTTCTTAGCTGGGCTCGGATTTTGCGAATGTGGCTTGGAGACAGAGTTGTGCCGACCTCAAAGATTCGAAGTCAGATCCGAACGTGATGTCAGGCTGCCAGAGCAAACCTTGGGGCACAAGATGACAGTTTGACCGATGATGCATTCCAGCTCAACGTTGCATATGCCGTCACGGTTCAGTTCATCCAGAACGCGCTGTACGTTGGTGTCCGAAACTGGGTTGCTCTCTGCTGCAATAAAAACTGCATCGCATTCCCAGTTACAACTCGCGAATGAAGGACGACCTGGACGCGTACATTGACAAGGCGCTGGCGCAAAACGACGTTGCGAGCACGGCCGCGAGCTTCGTCTCACTGATGGCAGACATGGAGATCTAGACACTGCCGACACGAGACTGCACACTGACGATCGAAGTCCGCGCGACCTGACAGAATCGATCACATGAGCTGGAGCGCTCCAACAACTTTCCATATGATTCGCCTGCGGCCTTCGCTGCTCGCGCTATACGAGACAAGAAGAGTTGGCGACACACTCCCAGGTTAGGCAATCGAGGGGGTACGCAGCAGGGGAGCCCCTACGCCTCTCTCCCGGTCGGTGTCCAGCAGCCCTCTTTTAGCGCTTGCAGTCAAAATTGCATCCCAGCGCTCGAGCTTCATCGGAACGGTGTCAGAGGCCGCGTGCGCGCGCCATCAACCGTTCCGAAAAGACGTGCAGCGGGCCGGGGTCACTGAAGGCGCACGTCACGCGCGCGCATCGTGCAGGAGGCCGCACCGAGCGGACCGCGAGCGCCGAGGCCGTGGAGCGCCGAGCGCCGAGCGGCAAGCGGCGCGCCTGGTCGCGCAACGCGTGTCCTCGAGAAGAGCGTTGCCTCGGGCGCAGGGGACGATGACGTTGCAGTCTCTCTTCATCCTGTCGAGCTCTGGGTATACGCAGCAAGCGCGACCGAACGTGCTCTCAGTGAACCACACGCAGCGAGGCCATTGTTGAGAAGCATTGGCGCGGTGTACTCTCGCGGAGCGTGTGCACCGAATTCTGGGACAACGTTACAAAAGCCGAGACGCACGAGGAGGCGCGTTTTACTGGAGCTGCATCGGCGATCTGTTCCCTGATGTCGATGTATTTTATCGATGTCGCGCAGGTTCTGCCTATAATCGCCGCAACAAAGTACTATTTAATTCACGTGTACAAGAACGGTCTCTTCTTCCTCGCTGTCGTGCAGGTGTGCTGTCGGGCCTCGCTTTGCAAGGACATGGATAGCCCAACTCAGTGCAGGCGGAGTTGTCCCCTCTTTTTGCCATCGAGTTCTTGAACCGCGTGGTGGAAATTTTTGCGGACTACTTTGGAGAGGTCAGCGAGGATGCAATCAAGGAGAACTTCATCACAGTGTACCAGGTCAGCACTGTGCTAGCAATTTTCCACGCCAGCATTTTCCCGGCAAGATAGAAGCAGCTGATGGCGTTGCCTACAGCTCCTTGATGAAATGCTTGACAACGGGATGCCTCTCACAACCGAGCCTGGTATATTGAAGGTGTGTTCTGTGGCTGTGTTGAGTCTAGTTTGCCTGCTAACTTCCTTGCAGTCGATGATTCTCCCTCCCAGGCGTGCTTTGTGGCCGTTTCGAGTGCTTCTGTATATCTGCTAACTTCGTTGCAGTCTTGCTAATCGTGTTTTGGCGACTGTTGGAAATCAGTCCCAGGTCCGGTCCTCGCTGCCTGAGGGCACATTAGGAAATATTCCCTGGCGGCGCCATGGCATCCGATACGCAAGCAACGAGATTTATTTTGACCTTATCGAGGTCAGCACCTGAATATTCTATTCGTGCACGGGTTTCATTATAAAGGCCCGACGCTCAGGAAGTGGACTGCATTCTCGACAGGTGCCCATGTGCTTTGTGATGCATTTGAACTCTTGCAAACCAAGCAAATGTGCTCACTTCAAGTGGCTGAATTTCGACCAGCAATGGGAACACAATATCCGCTGATGTGTCGGGCGAAATAATCTGCAATTCCCGTCTCTCTGGCATGCCCGATCTCACGCTGAACTTCTCGGATCCGGCGGTATGACTCTTCAACTGTTTTAAAAGCCGATCAATTAAACGTCCTGTTCTCAGCTGCTCGATGATTGTGCCTTTCATCCATGTGTTCGGTCTGTCGCAGTGCTGTGTTTTTGAGGCAACATGCCTGCATATTGATAAAGTCCGTGAATTTTTTGCAGACTTGCTCGATTTGAACAGGAGAAGCTGCTCTCTTTTGTTCCTCCAGATGGGCAGTTCAGACTGATGACTTACAAGTGCCACGATCTGTTTTGGGGTTTATGTTCCTGCCTGATGCCTTTTTCTCGCAGAACGAAAATGCAGTCACAGCTGCCAATCTACTGCAAGCCCCAGTTCAACGCAGCCGGGGGCTTTTTGCGCATCAACATCATGGCGAGTAGTTCTGCATGATGCTTATTTCAACTCGACGAACTTCACACAGGTCGGGGTGAAAGCCGTGGGCCCACATTCAAAAGGGGCCGAGGATGTCAGAATCACGATCCCCTTCCCGAAAGGCATGTTTGGAGCCGCAAACCTTTCGGCAACAGCAGGTCAGGTTAGGATGGACGAAGTCAACAAGGTATGTAGATGTGCAGAGTGCCTTACAGTATCTGACGCCTCATCAAAGGTCTGTGTATGGGAGATAGGGCGAGTTCCACCACAGCGGGCAGGGCTTGTACTGCAAGGGCATCTCCCACTCATCCAGCAAAGTGGGTCTGCGAGCCATGGATCAACAGCACTGGCGGACACGTCCATAGCAATCCTCCTCGACTTTAAGGTCCGAATCTCAGTCTCCCTTATGAGCTACTTGCCCTTTGAATAGAAATTGCATGCTAGATCTCGATGTGGACGGTGTCGGGCCAGCGCATCGAGAACTTGAACATTGCCAATGAGCGCTACAAGCCGTACAAAGGTGTTCGAACTATGACACGGGCTGGTCGCTTCCAGATCAGGACATGACATTTACGCTGTCGTGTTGCATTTGGTAGCTCCTAGCTAGCTAGCACTTGTCGTATGGGATTCAATGATTCGAATTACATTACTAGTTAATTATTACTATCAGAATTACGATCAGAATCACGGTTTTGCATGCGGCGGGCTAGAATTAATATTACTAACGTTGAGTCTAGGGCACTGGCCGGCGCCGGCGGCCAAGCCAGCTAGCTCGCCGGCCAATTTGGGCCAGGGGGCGACGGGCTAAGCGGCCGAAACCCTGTGCACGACAATTCAAGTGCGCACAGCGGGCAGGGACGATTAAAATGATCACGGTTTAACTTTAGCAAACCATTCTGCCGCAGTGCCACTCTGCCACGGTCCGAAGAAGATATCGCACTTCGAATTCAAAGCTTCGACTATAGCTATATAGCTATCATTACGATCATGTGCACCGGATTACGATTTTGGCTGGATTTGACATTGGAATCTGTTTGTTATGCGCCAAGCTTGAAGCTATATATAAGGCACGCCGGAAGGCTGATCATGAACCTGTTGGTAGACGCGGGACAATCTGATGATCGCTGAGTCAACGGGAACAAGGTTCACATTTTAAATTTTGACGAGAGCTATTTAAAGGGCAAAATGGCGTCCAACATGAACGCGTACACTAAGACTGCCTCAAATATTAATCGAGGTCCAACCCCGCCGGGCCGGCCGGCGCCGCGCCGGCGTCGGCGCCCGTCGTATATGTATACGTATATATATATATACGTAGTGGGAAATCATGAATTGAATCATTGAAACACGGGACTTCCGAAGTTCAAAGGAAATGCGCTTAATGATCAGGCCTAGCGCTACTGTGCTTCCCGGCCCACACTTGTAGCCCGGACCATGCCCTGCAGCTCCAGCCGATGCCCATCCCTTCTGCACGCTTTGTTGCCTGGCTGCTAACTGGCTCGGTCCGTTTCTCTGATACTTGGATGTTTCTCCAGAACTGGGAGTGGCAGGTTGTTCGGATTCTTGGTCTGCACGTCATTTTCCGCTCGTATTCTCTAGCCTATCGTACGGGTCGCTCTGAAGCTGCTGCTACGTTTGCGATGGACCCTGACATACAGCTGCCCCTTACGCCTTCCTCCAAAACCGGTTTGAAGACGGCCACTCTGATGTCTGCCTTGTTTCGCGAGCTCGACGATTTCATGGACATGCTTCCTCGTCGTTTACCTCGATTCAAAGTCACTTATGTCCATGGGGATTTCCGTTTCATTTCTACGGTTGATCCATCTCACTCCTCTTTTTGCGCTAATCTCTTGGACGCTGCTCGTGCTTATGACCATTCCCTAGCCTCTTATGAGCAATGCGAACATATCGCTCAGCCTGCTCCTAGCCCCGATCTGGCCCCTAGTCCCCTTGTAGCCGTACCCCCCCTGCGTGGGCGCGCCTGTTTCCGGGCCATCCAGCCACTCGCCGCGGCGTCCTAGCACTGGTTCGTGCTCTCCTTACTGTCCTCGTACATCATACGCATGCGCCTCGTGTGAATTCGGCATTCGTGCCTTTCATCTCGGCCGTTGTGCCATTCCCCTGCCTGTCGCGGCTGTATACTTCATCTTCGATGCAACACGTCTGAAATGCGCCCTCTGACATGCCTACGTCACGCCGTCGCCTGGCGCCTTTTCCCGCTAACCGCTTCGTCGCTGTAGACGTGGCTGCTCATTGCTTGCTCTCCTTCAGTGCGCATTGCATCTCTGCATCTTTATGTCGTCCGGTAGCCGATCGCATCGCTAACAAGCCGACCTTTCTGCCACCATTGCTAACTGCTGCCTGCGCTTCGGCATAGCATTGTCTGCTTGCTGCGCATCGCCTCGACTCACCTCCTTCGACTCACCTCGCTTGCTCCGCATGCCGCTGCCGGACGCTGTCGCACACCTCCTTCGACTCACCTCAGGCGTGCTCCTACTCGTGAGTCAGAGACACAGACCCAGGCCCAGTTTTCTACTGCTCCTGCTAATAAGCGCTCGCGGATTTCTGACGGTCAGACTCTGTTATACACCTTCCTTGACTCACCTTGTTTGCTCCGCATGCCGCTGTTGGACACTGTCGCATACCACTCACTTCAGCTCTGTTGCTCGTGAGGAGATTATTTGTTTCCACTCATGATTCCCTTTAGCGAGCCTTTGCCACTGCTCAGCAGATTACTCGTGAATCCGTTGCACAGGCTCAGACCCAGTCTTCTGATGCTAATAAGCGCACTCGTCTTTCTGATCTGGAGACTAATAACTCTTCTGTTGGTATGGCAGATGCTGCTTTTAATGAGTAATCCTGAGTACTACTTGACCTTTATTTTTTCCTTTGTCCCTGCGGGGCCTCCTGATACCCTCGGGCCGCCCGACAGGGAGCGGGCCGTCACGGGGATTCAGGCCCTTCCTATGTGGCGCCGTCGGGTGCCCACATAGGGTGCCCTATTTTCTTGCTGGCGCCCTGGGGGTGGTGGCCCAGGGTCCTGTATGCGGCTCCACTCACTCCCCATGCTAGTGGGTCCCTGACGGGCCTTGCACGTCCCATTCGGGGCCTCTGCGGCTTTGTCATACCCAGTCTTGCTGGCATGGATGTGTCTACTGCATTTCTCTCTCTTTCTCTCTCTCTCTCAGTTTGCCTATGCCAGTGTGCGGCCTGTCCTGCTGCAACGCCTTGAAAAGGAAGATCTTGCAGGGTATATGTCCCCTCCTGATAACGGCTCGGACTCCTCAGACCTTTCAGACCTGGGCCCTGATGATCCTGATGATTCTTCTACAAGCACCTCCTCGGATGACGACGACCCTCCTGGGGCACCAGATCCTGCTCCTGCTCCTGACCCTTTGCTTCCTCCGCCCCCATCGCCCCCTCACACTCCCCCTCACCCCCCGCCGGACTTTGACGCTGAGGACGAGCCGCCTCTTCGCCGTCACCGTGTCGATGCTTTGGACCCTCCTGCGTCAGCTTCTAGCGTTCTCAATGATGATGCTGATGCTCCCAGCTCGCCTCCGCTCTCTCCTCAAGTAATTATTGACCTCCTTGATCCCGAACTCGACGCTGATTTACCTCTATCTTCTCCTGTAATTGTTGCTGACGTCACTGACGATGCTCTCGATGTTGGGGACCATTCATCATCTCTTCCTTCTTCCTCTGATCCTATGGACACTGATCCTGTTTTGCCCCCTGGTTTCACCCTGATGCGCCGTCGACCCTCTTCCCCTGCTCTTCCTTGCTTCTCTGATGGTTTCACGGACGGATCCAGTGACCCATCTTTTCTTCCTTTTGTTAAACGTTCGCATCTTTCCTCTCCTGCTGACCTTCTGGTCTTCAGTGATGATTCTGGTTCTCCTGTTGTGCTCATTGACTGTGCTGATGATGCTGATGACATGATTCTCTAAATTAGGATTTCCGAACGTGAACGGGATCGGGAATACCCCAGGCCGGCATTAGGAAGAGGCCCGCATTGGGATTTCGCCGATTGCTTTCCAGGTTTGCGTGTATGAGCGCCGGACCGCCGGGGCATACATGGTGAACTGTATAGGCGCCTGTCTGCGCCGCCACTACCCTTGTCTGGCTGGTTCACTGTCGATTGTGCCTTGGGCCTTCGGGTCCTTCGCCTTTCGTCAAAACCGCACAGCCGGCTTGGGCGTGTCTTATACATACTCTTCTTCTTCTTCTTGTAGCCCGGACCTTTCCCACTTGCGTTTTTCACAGCGATTGTGATTTCCGCAATTGCAAGACGTTGCAATCAAATCAAAAAAATCAAAGCGACACCCAACGTTAACCCCCATTGGGATCAAGCCCTCAAACCCTCAATCTCAATCACAGCCCGTGCGCCCAACCCTTAAGCTCGAATTCGAATCTCAAATCGTAATCGTAATCAAAGTCCGTGCGCCCAACCCTTAAGCTCCAATCTCTAATCGTAATCGTAATCAATCTCCGCTGTTGGGCCTGTGTTCTAGGTGATCGTAATCGCACCTGGCAGTATGTCCCTTGTGGTCGTAATCATTGAATTCTTGTCTATACCAATCTAGCTGATCGTGATCGTAATTCTTAAGCTTATCTCTCTTAATCGTAGCACGCACTAGTACTGCGGCTAGATCTAGAATTCGAATTCAATGATTCGAAGACGAAGTACTGCGGCTAGCTATATATAGATTTAGAATTCGAATTCAATGATTCGAAGACGAAGAGTACTAATCAAAATATTATATAAGGTACAGTCTGAGCTAGGCCGGATGATTACAGCGCTAGCGATTGTGATTCCTCACTTAACTTGTAGCCAAGACGTTGCAACTTAGGTGGTGTTGTGCTTTGGTTTCAAGCCCTTTAAAACAAAGTGTACATCCCACACTTGCAACCCGCACTGTCAGACTTGCGTTTTTCACAGCGATTGTGATTTTCGCAATTGCAAGACGTCGCAAGACAGCGCGCTAATTCCCAGATGTGGGGGGGTACCTTGGAGTTCGCGTGCCTGGGATACACACCCGGCCTCGCCGCTCTAGAGATCTGAATGCCGCAATAGATAGAGGTGTGAGCTTGCAATCGCAATCGACCCCGGCGGGGTCCCCTCCCGGAACGGATTTTCGTCAAGTCCTCTTCAATGTGGAACTGGTTCCTTTATATATCATCATGGCTCTATTCGAATCTTGCTGGGGTCCTTGCCAGGCCAGAAGTGGTCAATGAGCAGGCGCGCACGCAGGCGGCTGAGCAGGCGCGCACGCAAGCGGCAGAGACACTGGTGCGTTTGGTTCTTTCCACCTTCCGAACGAAATCACAGACTGTGTTTCTCAGCGTGCGATGGCGCGGCACACGCCGCGTCCAAGACTGGTTGATTTCTACCGGGCGACCAACGAAGCGCGCGCCCTGGGAGTGCCAGGGCACGTCATCGACGGCCTCCTTGTGCGTAGAAGCTTTTCTTTCTCGTTTGAATGCCTGGTCGAATGGTGTCTTCCCTCTCCCGTGCAGCAAGGTTTTATTGAGGACGAGGAGCGACTTCGACATGAGGATCAGCAGCGTATACTACAGCAAGAGAACGCACTGGCAGAGCTGCGAGGTGCCGTGGGCTTGCCTACTTAAAGCACAGAGCATGGATACTGATCCTCTTTTCCCTTCAGCTCGGCTTCCGGATTTGCTGCCGGTGCGTATCAAGCGCGCCTGTTTATCCTGTGTCTGTAAGTTCTCTCAACTGGCGCCGTAGAGGCGCTCCAGCAGGCGGAGGACCGATTCCCTGCGGCGGATGGTCGCGCATCGAATGCTGGAACGCAAGGCAGCAGCACAAGCAGCTTGTTGAGTCCCGGCGACATGGTGTCTCCGTCCCCTGCTTCCACAAATGCGCACCCGGCAACACCACCTATCCCGTCCACTCCAGCCACTGCAGCCGCCAGCCCCACTGCTACGTCAAGTGCACACCCGGCAACACCACCTATCCCGTCCACTCCACCCACTGCAGCCGCCAGCCCCACTGCTGCTTCAAGTGCACACCCGGCAACACCACCTATCCCGTCCACTCAACCACCCACTGCAGCTTCCAGCCCCATTGCTACGACAAGTGCACACCCGGCAACACCACCTATCCCGTCCTCTCCACCCACTCCAGCCAACACCACACTGCTTGCAGCCTCCACCCCACTGCTTGCAGCCGCCACCCTGTCCCCAACTATTGGAACCCCTGGGTGCCCGCCCCGCCTCCGATTTCGCGTGCGCTGTCTGACGTCGACCCCCCTCTGCGCGCTTCCGCCGCCCTGCAGAATCGACCGGGGAGGGATCGCGCTTTCGCGCTTTCCCCGAGTGCGCGCCTTCGATTTCGATTTCGATTTCAGGGCGCTTCAATTCCGATCTGACCCCCCTTCGCGCGTGCGCCGCCTCGGCCCCGCAGGCTACCGACGGGTCCCGGCCCCGCCGGGCCTGCAGGAACTCCCACTGCCCAAGAACGACGACGCCATGCTGCACACGACACGCGCGCGGCCTAGGCCGTGCGGGGGTGGAGCGTAACTCCCCTTACGGGCCTCGGGGGGGCAACAGCCGGGCCGGCAACGGCAAGGGCCGCACCTTCCTATGGGTAGCCCACTAGCTAATCGTAATCGCAGATCAACAATTGCAAAGCTAAGGCGTCCTAGTTACGAGGACTCGCACGTATACGTACATTTGCTAGTCGACGCGTGACATCATGATCAAATCAAATTAAGACTTCTGACTGCAAAAGAAATTTCAGTTCGTGTACTGTGGCGTGGGTTCTACGTCTTCAAACGAAAGATCGGGCTGTTGCTTGAGCTGTGGCTGGCCATCCTGGCTGGCCACTTCCGATTTCGAAGTGGCCATGGCGGTGACATCGACAACGTCAACGTCCGTCGGTTTCGATATCGGCCTTGATGCGCTTGCCCTGAGAATATGATAAGATTTCAATGGGGAGAACAAGTAAGACTCGCCGACCTCCTGAGCAGTGTCATCTCCTTCAGCTCCATTGGCAGACCGACTCCTCTTCAGCCCCTTGATCTTCCGGGTTTGCAGTTTGCCGAAATCTTGCTTGTTCATATGGATGCGGCCAAGCCTGCCTTCCGTCTCACTCCTGCTTATGTTCTTGATCTGGACACGAGTACGGATTAAATATAAAGATCCACTTCCACCTTCACAGAAATCTGTCTCACCTTCTTGGGCTTGACCGCCTTCGGCTGCCTGCAGGCAGCCTTGAAGAGATCTTCTGAAGCGAAGTGTGTCCTTCGTGAGGTGATTTCCATCGAAGGCCCGATCTCCTCCAACTCCACCCGTGGTAGCTGAGGCGCCTCAGCCACATTCGAGAAGATGTGAAGGGCGTGAGAACCTTCGTTCCTGACTTCTTGAGAAGAATCCTGTAGTGCCGTACGTACACCTTCTCAGCAGCCAGGGAGAAGACGAGTACGTGATCCAGTCCTGCAAGGTTGATCAACGAAACTTCTTGCCCTCGGAAAAAGTCTGGACGCAAGCCCAGTGAGGAATCGTAAATGCACAGGCGTGGGCCGGCAAACCTAAAAGTATGCTCCGCAATTTCGCAGAGTTCGTTGTCCGATCCCAGTCCTCCCCTATGAACGCCATGCAAGGTTTGGAGCCAAGGACAGATTTCGAAGCCTGCAACCGACATTCAAGCGTGACGTGAAAGATTCAGCTATCTATTCGCACCTTGAATTCTTGCATGGACTTGAAGTTCTCGACGCCGAGCTCAACCATGTCCAGAAGGTGGAAATCGAACATACGCCCAATGACAAGGTTATGCGGGCGCTTTTTCGAATGCGTCCCGAGAGCGAAAAGTGAGCAGTCGTTCTTCTGTGCGAAGAATTCCAGCGACGCGTGGTTCTCGAACGGGAGGATCTCGTTGTGCCTGGAGAACTTGATGGAGTGCGGTTTCTTGAGCAAGTGCTGCGGCGGGCGCGTCAAGTGCACTGTCAGACAAGTATAGAAATGCGAAGGCTGCGGCGGCGGCCCGAAGGGCCGCGCGGCGGGGATAGCTAAGTCATGCGCGATCGATCAGCGTGCCCGCACCAAATCCGTCAGAACCTGCGTGATCGTTCCTGAAGTGTGCTTCCCCTTCAGCACGAGCGAGTGCTTTGGGTTCTCGACAAGCTTGGGCGCCCGCCGCTCCAGCGCGCGCTTGGCGCGCTGGTTCTTCGGCTTCCTGCGTGGCGGTCTCGGCGGCGCGCGTATGCCCCGCGATCGCACTCTTTACCGCGCACCGTACTTGCATCTGCGTCGCCGCGCTCGACATGCTCTCAGGAACGCTTGCTTGCGGACTCGATCAGGGCTGGGGGGAGCGGGGCCGCGCCTCTAGCCGAAGAAACGAGCTAGGTTGGATCGGACGGCCGCTGGCTGTGTACACTAGCGCTAGCGTTGCTTGGGCCCTGGCAGTCTCGGGGGTACAAGTGAGGGGCTGAGCAGGGGTATCGATTCGCCAGAGTTCGCCGGTGCCCCCCGGATATCTTCTGCTTCAGGTGCGCTGGATCGTGTCGCCCGCGACGCAGACGCCGTGGCGCTTCTGCTCTTCTGCAGTTAGCAGCAATGCGATCCCCGCAGGCGTCGTGACTGACGCGGAGCTGAGCAGATGGCGTTCGTCTTCGCCCCCGCGTCCGCGGGCCGCACCTTCGTTGGACAGAATGGGATCGCTATGAAGTCTGCGGTGCACAGCATCGCGGAGGAGAAGCCGGTCGCGCAGAAGGGTGCGTGGCCTGGCAGTGGAAGATTTTTTGGGTCGGGGTCTCGTCCCGCTACCGTCCTCATGCCGATCCGAGGGAGGCTGTGTGAGTCATTCTCTTACACTGTCCTTGTGCCGCGCAGTCCGTGCCCGCAACTTCCTTGGCGCCGCGGCGGGGTCTCGTGCCTTCTTCGCCGGCAATGCGGTGTCCGTCGTGTCCTCGAGCTCTGCCGGTTAGCGCAGATCTTTCTTGCACCCGTTTAGATCCGCAGCTTCCTGATCAACCGCTCCGATGCGGCAGAGGCCCCCATCGCGCCGCTCCGCATGCAGGCGTTCGTCGCCCCCGCGAAGCCGGAGACCCCGGACCGCGAGGTTGCGGTGGTCACCCTTGATGGCCAGTCTGCGGGCACTATCACCGCTCCGGGCAAGGTTCGGGCGCTTGCTCCGGACGTGAGGGCGCTGTGGCTTACACGTCCTGCCTAGGTCTTCAACGTGCCGATCAACAGCCACGTCGTGCACCGCGTTGTGCGCTGGCTCCAGGCCAAGCAGCGCGCGGGCACCGCGGTGGTGAAGAGCCGCAGCGAGGTTTGTCTGGGCCGCAGCGCTGCGCTGGGAGGGCTAGAGGAGTTGACTGTGCTGTCCGTAGATCGTTGCGACCGGCAAGAAGTCGATCAAGCAGAAGGGCAGCGGCGGCGCGCGCCACGGCTCGAAGAGCGCGAACATCTTCGTCGGCGGCAACAAGTCGTTCGGCCCGCGGGAGCGTGACTTCTCGCACGACATGAACCGGCAGGAGCGGCGGCTGGCCCTCAAGGTCGCGCTGTCGTCTAAGCTCGGCGCGGATAGCCTGGTCGTCATTGACGAGGCCAAGCTTGCGGAGCCCAAGTTCGTGCCCTGAAGCTTTCCGGCACTGGGGAGGCCTCTAATGAGCGCCACAGGTCGAAGCTCCTCGTCCAGAAGCTGAAGGCGCAGAACATCGAGTCGGCCCTCATCGTCGACAAGGACCTCGACCGCAACTTCTACCTCGCCGCCCGCAACCTGCCGAACGTGAAGGTTGTGCCCGTCAGCGTGCGTGCACGTCCCATTCCCGCTGTCGCGCACGCCGATTGATCTTGCCCTCGCAGACCCTGAACGTGTACGACATCCTCCGCAACGAGAAGCTCGTCCTGACGAAGGAGGCCGTTGTGGCGCTCGAGGAGCGGCTTCTGGCCCCCATCCGCCGCTAAGCGACCCCGGTCCTTCTGCGAAACTAGCGAGACAAACGCATCGGGCGACACCTCCAGGCTTTCCTTTTTCTTTCACTGCGCCCCCAGCTCGAGCCATGCCTGGAATACTTTGATGGGCTTTATTTGTTTGGGCTTTCATGCAGCACGGCAGAGTTTCCTTTTGTAGGTCATTAGGTAGGATTGCGCTCTTGAAGCTTTTAATCGAAGCTTATTTCCGTAAGCCTTGAACTTGGAAGATAATCCATGCGCTGGCCGGGGGCGGGCGAGGGGCACATGGAACAGATAGGCGAGCGCCCCGGCCAAGTCTATGCTATAATTTATAAGAGGAGAGAGGCGTCGACGCGTACGCTCATGCACTTCGAATTTGGGCCGGGAAAATATTATAATCGCCGTTTCGAATTCCGAAGTTCGAAATTAAATAATTCATCGCGAGCTATAGAAGGCTAGAGGAGTATATATACGTACCCCGAGAGCATCAACATTCGGATCGCGCGTTCGCGGGCCGAATTTGAAATGCGGCGCGTTCTCGTTGGCGTGAGCGGCTTGAACGGCAGCGGGAAGACGGTCGTGTGCGATTACTTCCGGCAGCGGGACTACGCCGTGCTCAGCCTCTCCGACGCTATCCGGTGCGCGTGCTAACGGGTCACGCATCTGACGAGCTGGTGTGATGCCGCATATTCACGCTCGGTTGCCTCGCTCACTCAGGCAAGAGGTCGCTGCGCGCGGGCTCTCGGAGTCGCGCACAAATTTGATCGCTGTCGGAAATGACTTGCGCAAGAGTGCGTGCCGCGCTCTCACTCATGTGCTGCAGTTAAGCTCAATACGCGTGCCAGCCTACGGTCCCGGCGTTCTCGCCCAGCGCATCTTGGCGCAGCTACAGGCTGATCGCAACTACGTCATAGACTCAATCCGGTGCGCGGAACGCGCCAGCGCCGACCAAGCAACAGCGTGATGCATCTTTTGTGCGGCTGCCGCAGGCATCCTGCAGAGGTACAGGAGCTCCGATCGTCGGGCTGCTTCAAGCTCGTCGCCGTCTCAGCTCCGCCCGAAGTGCTTTTTAAATTTCGAGGACTTTCTGCGCTAAATTGGACTCTGAGCGAAGTTCCCTAGCTCAGATTTGAGCGCGCGAAGCTCAGGGGTCGAGTGGGAGACACACAGACGATGGAGGATTTCCTTCGCATCGATGAGATCGAGCTCCAAAACCCCGATCCACTAGGACAGCAAGTTCGGGCGGTGCATTCGCTGTAATTTCTTGAGCATTCGCTGTAATTCCCTGAGCTCTCTTGAGCTTCGATGCACAGGTCATACAACTGGCAGACTTCAAACTGGACAACTCTGGCTCTTTGGAACAGCTTTTACAATGCTGTCAGGAAATTGAAAAGCACATATGATGTTGTTGTGCAAGCATTTGGACACGTACTAAAAACGTTTTTAAAAGCAAGTCCGGGGTACGAGCGTGGGATGTACACTGCGGCCGCCGGGCCGCCGCAGCCACAGATTTATTTGTATGCGCACAGATGCATTTTCTCGGGCCTTTCGGAATTTAATATCGATATCGACTTCGCATATATGTTCAGGATCTGCATGCGCATGCGCATACATGCATCTGTGTCAAGGCTGGATAGGGGTTGGGTTTTCTTTTAATTTACGACGGGGGTTTTGGTGATGGCCCCCAGCTACTAGTGCTTGTAAGGTGTAGGGGGTTGTTAGTCTTGGGTTCAGAGAATTGAAGTTATAATTAGAAGTTTACCACTGCATTAATATTGCGCCCTTGCGCTTGCAGTTGGTAGCATCGGTGTTAAAAACCGATCCTATCTTTTAAGAAATAATAACTCAATCATTGCGTCCGATTCCAAATCCCAAGCTGTACGTATATATATATATATACTGTGGCATAGGACTGGAAACCGTCTCATCAGGACGGATCCCATCGTTGAAATTGAACAAGAAGAGGCCGACGAAGGCGCCGATATTTTAGAGCAGATGGCTGTGTGGCGCTGTGGCTGCGGCGGCCCGGCGCCTGTGGCGCCTGTGGCTGCGGCAGCCCGGCGGCCGCAGTGTACATCCCACGCTCGTAGCCCGGACTTGCTTTTAAAAACGTTTTTAGTACGTGTCCAAATGCCTGCACAACAGAGCTCGTAACGTGGAAACGCGTCTCCTTCATTAACGTGGCAGAGCTCCCGTCTCTTTCTCCCCTGCAAGCTCCCGTTGGCGAGCTCGAAACGTGGAAACGCGTCTCCTTCATTCGCAGCAGGTCACACAGGTCTCGGAAGATTAGCAACTCTATGCTAAGAGCTGCTGTTTCGGCGTCCGGGCGATTAGGTCTCATGCTGGCTGAGCATGCTCGTGAGCGGCTCTACGCCTTGATGTTGGTGTTCGGGCCCTTCTTCTTGCCGAAGCCAACAACGATGTTGACAAAGCGGCGGTTGTACTGCTCGCGGCGCTTGGCGCGGCCACGCGGGCGCTTCTTCTTCTCGGCCTTGGCCACCTTCGGCGTCTGGCCGCGCACCTTGCCGGCACGGGCGAGCGAGCCGTGGACCTTGCCTGCGCAGAGGATGCAAAGAAAGGTGCGAGCGCGTTAGCGCGCGTCTAGAGAGGCGGGGCGAGGACGCGGCGGTCGTGAAAGAGGGGCCGAGATGCGCTGCCCTGAGAGACTCCGGGGCTAGATGACATAGCTTAAGATCACTGAGACAGCTCTGCGTGCAGCGCACCTCCAAGAAGCGCCGCCGAGGCGTTGATGGTGGCGAGATCCTGGATGCCGCACTCCGCGAAAGTCGAGTCGTCCTCGAGCGGGCTAGCGGGGGAGCGCGATCAGCAGGCGCAGAGCGCATACGCAAGCAAGAAGAGAGGCGGATTCGCAGGGATCCGCACCAGCCGGCGTAGGTCAGGAACGACTCCTCGCCGAGCTTGGCCTTCAGGCTGGAGATGGTGTCCTCCGGAGCGACATCGAACTTCACGAGGCCAGAGGCCTGACGCACGAAGACCTGCACCATCTTGTGACCTGGGTACTGCTTGCTAGGGGGGGGGGACGGTGCCACCAAAAAAAACTTGCGAAGGGCACTAACTCCTCGCCTCTAGTCGTACCCTGTCTCCCCCCGGGGCTTCTCGGCGATGGTCCTCTCCTCAATATCTCTCCTATAAATACATCAAGCTCGGGCGCGTGGACACGCTCAGCGGAGCCAGGCGCTCGCCGCGCTCCGTCCCGGCCTCTTGCCCGCGCCCGGCCTCCCCGCTCGCTCGCCCGCGCCGGGCAGCGACGCGTCGGATGAGCTCATTTTCTCGGAGCAGCCCGTTAAATGCCGGCGCTTCCTGTGGAATGCCGCGGTGGTTTCGGCGCAGCCCGTGGAGTGGGACCTCGAGGTGCGCTTGCTGTAGCTAACGCTATGTGGCCGATTCCACCCCCTGACGTGCCCGACGGCAGCGGCGGTGATTCCGACGCCCGTCTGAGGACGCGCGCGCTTGCCGCGCTGCTGTCTGCTTGCCATCGCGTCTTGCACGCTCTGTGCCTCCCCGCGTCTTCCCGCGCCGGCAAGGGCGATGCTCTGCAGGTCCTCCGCATCGCGCGGGACACCCCGATGGGCGGGGGCCGCTCCCACTCTTGCGGCCGGACGGGTCATACGAGCTGCCTACAACAAGCGCCTTGGATACGTATATACGAGCTGGTGCTGTGGGCAGCCCCGGTTGAGCTCGTGATGGTTACAAGGAAGGTGCGAGCTGCAGATGGCGGCGGTCCCAGGCGCGGGCGGGGCGGAGGCGGGCGGGGCAAGCGCCGCCAAGGCCGCCGAGGAGCTGCTGAGTCTGCTGGGCCCCGGACAGTCACCTTCGTCACAACTCGCAACTCTCGTAATCGCAACTCTGATCGTAATCGCAACTCTGATCGTAATCGCAACTCTGATTCGTTCAGCGCGTGATCTACCGTAGTACGCCTGTTAGGGAGCAGGTCGGTTCAGGAAGTTAGGGCCTGCATCATCTCTGCATCAATCTTACCCGGTATCTCTTGTATAGATCGAGGTGCATCAAACTTTTCCTTCTGCTCTTCTGTCTGCAAAAAGATCAGACTCTGTTCATGTGGGCAAAAAACATACGAGTCACAGCCCACCATCTTGATGCTCGTCAACGTTTGTGTGCCAGTCGTCAAGCATTTTATAATTATAATAACATCATGTGGCGAGTGGTTCTGCGCCGTCCAAGGCCGGCCCCAGCGCCTAGCCATGGGGCCGGGCCCGGCCCTGGGCAGTGGGCACTAGCTGGCGCTGGCGCCGCCGTGGCCATGGCTGGGCCGGGCCGAAGGAAGATTCACATGTACATCCCCTTTGCCAGCCGACGTCACATCCGATTTGCCATCGGATGCCGGTCCTGGCCGCCTCGGTCCGCCCACCGCCTTCCCAGGATCCGGGCCAATCTTGACGTAAGCTGGTATTTTTTCCTCGTGGATTCTGCCAGTGATGGCCCTGGTGGGGGGTGCGTTTCCGGCGATTAGTTGCGATCTGAATTAGAGCCTCGGAGTTGCGATTACGATCTGAATTAGAGCACTAGTTGCGATTACGATCCGAATTAGATCTAGAGTTGCGATTACGATCTGAATTAGATCTAGAGTTGCGATTACGATCTGAATTAGAGCATTACTAGGGCGGGTTACGCTCTATCCCTAACAGCACGGGTACAGTTAATTATAAAGCGCTGTGGTAGGAGGTCCAGCCGCGCCCGTAGCGTAAAAAGAGCATCCTCTGTATTACGCATTAATCCCCAAATCAAACTCTCGACCGGCCTCCAAATCAAATTAATTAAAAGTTCGGGGCCTTGCGATCGAGAGCTCGGAGCTTCAGACCGCTGCGATTGGGCATGCGCAATGGTATACGTACCAGTGCTCAGCAACTCTGGCGCGCGCAGATCGAGATCCTGTGCAATGCTGCCAGGCTGCGGAATTCGAGATCAAAGTCCGTCCAAGCTTGCCCAACCGAAGCTGCCCCCAGTCCAAGCAACCAGCACTTATCCAAACAAATCTCTGCGGCTTGCTTGGATCTCTTCATGTACAGTTAGCGTTTCTGTCCATGCTATGTCTCGCTCTTTTCGGCAGCGTTCTCTACCAATGCGTCCTGTGCGGCTGTAACCCGAAGCACAGTCTTCTTGCTCGTTTCTTGCAACTCGCCGGCGATAACGAGCTCGTCCAGGATGTAGTATGCTTTGTGGAAGTTGAAGATGAGATCAAGTTCGCATACCTGCCAAGCGACTGAGCATTCTCCGGAAATCGTTCGGGGGAGGCAGCAAGGACTTACGTTGCCGAAGTACCGGTCCAAGACCTCCACGAAGTGATGAATAGTTTCAAGCGTAATCAACTCGTTGTCTGTGTTGTTGACGCATGCGACGAAGAACAGGCTCGCGTAGCTACGCCGGCATTAGCTGTGAACAAGTGGCCCCGGCGGCCCCGGCGCACCGCTTGTAGACGAGCTTGTACTCTTTCCATTCGATGAAATTGCACAGCTTCGGTGCGCGCGGAAGCACCAGCGTGCAGACTTCGCGGATGATCTTCTGCTTCTCCTTCTGTGTGAAAGGAGTGTACCACTTCGTCAGCCGCGTCTTGCCCTGTCGGCTGAGCAGCAGCACAAAGTGAATCTGCGCGCCCTCGCGTCAACTGGGCGCAAGCGCATGACCATCGACCGCGCCTACCATTCCGACAGCCGTGCAACTTGGCTGTGCTGTCGTACGCTTTCGCTGGCTGGCGCGTAGGAGGGGCGTGTATAGTTCAAGCCAGTGGCTGCCTAGGCCCTAGGCCTGTCCCGGGGTACACACTGATGTACCCTGTCGCTGTGTGTGGTGCACGAGCCGCAGTGCTCGTATGTGTTATGATTACTTCACTGCGACATCTCTACACCGCTGCCTGGAGGCGAGTTTCGACCTGGGCCCCCCCCTCAAGCCTCCTCGTCCTCCCCCGCCTCCTCGCCGTCCTCCACTTTCTTCTTTGGCCGCTCGCGCTCCGGCCACCTGACGGGCCCGACGAGGCGCTGGAGGAGGAGAAGGCTCTGGAGGCAGACGCAGAGCGCGACGACCGCCCCGATCTCCGCCTCGGGAGTCCCGAGCGCCGCCTGCCCCCGCGCCCACTCCAGCACCTCGGGCGAGATGGCCCCTGCCAGCAAGCTCGTGGCGTAAGCTGTCGGCGCTAGTGGAACCGCTGCCCGCGCAGCGCACCGCGAAGGTCCCCTGCGCGCTGGGCGGCAAGGCGGTCGACGCGGCGGTGGTGGGCGTATGGCTCTCGCTCGAGCAGCCCCTCCACGGCCCGCCTCACGGCGTCCTGCCGGCATCGCCCCGTGAGCCCCCGACGCGCGGGACTAGAAGGGAAACCGGCCGACCTCTGCGAGAGGCTCCTGAGGGCCGGACGCCGCGGGGAGCGTGGCGTCCTCGGCGGGCACGTCGAGGCAGACGGCTGCCCGGGCGAGACGCCGCGGGAGGGCGCGCTCCAGGCCGTGCGCCAGGCCGGCCCTGTGCGCCCAGGGCCTGAGGCCTGCCGCAAGCGCCTCCCGCAGTGCCCCGCGGCTCGCTTGCAGGACGGCGCCGAGGGCGAGGATGAGGTCGCGGTGAGGCCCGGACTCGCCGTCCGCCGGCGGGATTCCCTCCAGACGCCCCTCCCGAGTCCAGGCGTCCGCCACTGCGCCGCATCAAGCGAGGCGGCGCGGGAGACGGCGGGGAACGCGAGGGGAAGAGGGGGGGGGGGGGGGGGGGGGGGGTGGTCGCACGGCGCCAGTCGGACGAGTCTGAGGGGGTGTCGTCCGGAGCCGCGGCCGCGCAGCGCCTCTCGAGGTCGGCAAAGCGGGCGGCGCCGAGCCGCAGCTCCATCTCCGACACGTGGCCCGTCAGCCTCTCCGGCCGCCGCAGCAGCGGCAGCGCCGCGCCAGGCAGCGGCAGGACCACCGGTGGCACGGGGCTGCCGCCGTCAGGGGCGCCCTGGGGAGGGGCCGGGAGCGAGAACGGGGAGGGGGGCGGGGCGGCGGGCGGGGCGGCGGCCTCGCGCATGGACTTGGCGCGGGCGAGGGCGACAGCGAGGGCCTGGAAGAAGGCGCGCTCCTCGGCGGAGAAGGCGGCGGCGCCGGCGAGCGTGGCGAAGCAGAGGATCTGGTCGTGCAAGCTGGGGCCCACCTCCCCCTGCGCCACGTCCCGTCGCCGCGGGGCTGGTCCAGGGGGCGGCCCTCGCACCGGCGGCCGCAGGGGCACGGGGACGATGTAAAGGGAGCCATCGAGGGCCTCGCCAGGCGGGAGCCCGAGGAAGCGCATCCTGCCGCGGTCGATCCCGCCGTGAGGCCCCCGCTGGCCTCCCGGCCGGGGCGGCGCGCACCGCGGGTCGGCGGCGCAGGAGAGGACGAGCTTGGGGCTCCCCGCTTGGAGCGCCTTCCACGGCAGCGGGGCCCCCTCGTCCAGCGCCCCACCCGTCACCTTCGCCGCGATGTGCAGGCCCACCAGCGCCCCGCGCCGCGCGCCCCTCGCGTCCGTCACCCTGCCGGCGGTTCGTCGGCCCCCCGCCGCCGCGGCCCCGTGTGAGGCGCTCACGTCAGCTCGGCGATGCCCGTGGTGGTGGGCCCGGCCCCCTTCTTGGCTACAGCGCTTCCCGCGGGTTCCCTGGCCGCGCCGCCGCCGTCGGTCGCTGGGTCCGGGGCGGGGGAGCGGAGCCGAGGGGCGGGGCGCACAGGCGGAAGGGGGTCTCGGCAATGAAGGCGCTCGCGGCCGACGTGCACCGCAGTGCCGCGTCGAGGCAGACCGCCACCGCCTCTGCCGGTTCGCCTCAGCGGGCCGCCCCGGGTCGGCCGGCGGGGCGGCCGGCACCGTGCAGGGGCCCCCGCGCCGCGTCGATGGCGCGCAGGAAGTGGGGCCGCAGGTGCAGCTCCGGGGTGGGCCGGGCAGGGCCCTGCGGGGCGTACGATTAGAGGCGGAGCGAGGGGCGGGGCCCAGGGCGGGCCCGGGCGGGGCGGGCGCACAGCGAGGGCCTCGGCGGCGGCAGCGGCGGCGAGGAAGTGCGCCTCGCGCTCGGGAGGAGGCGGCGCTTGGCGGCGGCGAGACGGAGGCGGCGAGCGGCCTCGGCGAGCGCCCCGCGCGGCCGAGCAGCTCCGCCCGCACGGCCCGCGCGAAGGGCAGCGACACGATGGCGAGCGGCGCGCCCGGCGGGGCGTGCCCCAGGGGCACGGCGGCCAGCTCCCGCAGCAGCGCCAGCGCCGCCGGCGCGATGCCCGCCACCTCCCGCACCTCCGCCTCGTACGCCCCCTGCCGCGCCCGCCCCCGCGCCCGTCGGCCCCCGCCGCGCCGCGCGGGCCGGGCGCTGCGCCGCGCACCCGAGGAGGGCGATGCAGAAGAGGGCGTCCCAGAAGGGCCGCTCGCCGACCTGCGCCGCCCACGCGCGCAGCAGCGCGGGGCGAGCGCGGCCGGCGAAGAGCCTTGCGCCGCCACCGCCGCGATGTCCCCCGAGAGGCCCTCGATGTCCCGCGTCCTGCCGGCCGCCCCCGACCGTCGGGCCGGCGTGCGCGGAGCCGGGGCGCGGGGCTGGGGCGGGCGCCCCGCACCAGATGAGGCCGCGGAGCTCGCCCATGACGGCGGCGAGGTAGAGGGGGCTGGCGGCCCCCGGGAGGCCGGCGAGGACGCGCTTGCAGAGGTCGAGGGGCACGTTGCGGCGCCGCGGGTCGAGCCACTCGGTCGTCACCCGCCGGATGCAGTCGCGGCGCGCCTCCTCCGAGAGGGGCGGGGCGTACAGCGGCGCCACCCCCGTCTCGCGCGCCCCCACCGCCGCGAGCAGCCAGGCCGCCGAGGCGGTGAAGATCATCCGGGCGCCCTGCGCGGCGGCGGGCGGCAGCCAGGCCCGAGGCAGCGCGCCGCCTCCGCGTCCGCGAAGGCGTCGACGCCGTCGATCACGATCAGCGCCCCGGCCGCCCGCCTGCACGCCTCCCGAAGGCGCGCCCCGCGGCCGCCAGCCGCTCCCGCGCCACCTCCTCTACCGTGGCCCCGCAGGCACCGTGCCGTCCGTCGCCGCCGCCCCCGCCCGGCCCGAGCCGACGTGGAGGAGGGCCGCCGGCGCGGTGCTCGGACGATGGGGCTCGAGGGGTGGCCGCTGCGGTTCGGGGTCCGGCCGCGGGGCGCCCTGCGCGGCGGGGGCGGCTGTCGAGGGGCGGAGTCCGGCGGCGGCGGCGGCGGTCTCCGAGGCGGCGGAGGCGGCCCGCGCGGCGCGCGCCGCCGCCGGCCCTCCGAACTCGGCGTGGAAGCCCAGCGGCGCCTGCGGGCCCGGCGCGTGGGGTCCACCCCGGGGCAGCCACGGGCCGGCCGGCTCCCCGAGGCCGTGCGCCGGCGGCTTCGCCCCAGCTCCACCGCCAGCCGCTCGAGCGCCGATGCGAGCGTCCGCTGCGCGCGCCGCTCGCCGCGGGGCGGCCGCGCGGGCTGGGGCGGCGGACCTCGGCGGGGCAGGCGCCGGCGAAGGCGAAGTGGAGCCGCGGCGGCTTGGGCGCCGCGCCGGCGGCGTGCTTCTGGGCGGCCTCCTGCAGGCGCCGGACGAGGAGCGCCGCACGGAACGTTTTCCCCGCGCCCTGGCCCCGCGGCCCCGCGTCACCCGTCTGTCCGGCGGGGGCGGCGGCGAGGGCACCTCATCGCCGGTGAGGCAGAGGGTGCGGGCGGAGGCGTAGGCCCCGTCCCCGCGACGAACTGGTCGAGGGCAGCGTCCTGCGCGCGGCTCGGGCGGGGCGAACGGCGGCGGCGGGCGGGCGGGCGGGCGGGCCTCGGGTCGAGGGTGCCGGGGTCGAGGCGGCGGTAGGGCCGGAGAACGCGCCCGCGAACTCGAGGCCCTCGCGCCGCCGCCGCCGCGCCTCCTCGTGCGCCGCCTCCGACGCCAGCGGGGCGCCTCGCACCGAGGCCCCTTGGGGAACTGCGGGCGGCGCGCGTGAGGGGCGGTGCGGTGCGGTGCGGGGCGGTGCGGGGCGGTGCGGGCGGGGCGGTGCGGGCGGTGCGGTGCGGGGCGGGGCGGGCGGGGCGGGGCGGGCGGGGCGGGCGGGGCGGGCGGGGCGGGGCGGGGCGGGCGGGCCTTGAAGTCGGCGGTGAGGGCGTTGGCGAGGTCGTTGAGGGCCATGCGCTGGAGGTCCGCCGCGTCCATGAAGTGCCGCACCACGCAGCCGGCGTTCGAGAGCCGCTTCCGCAGCGCGAGGCACATGCCCAGGCTCGTCGGCCCGCCCGCGCCCTCCCGCCCGCCGCTCCCTCGGGCCCGGCGGCGAGGTAGAAGAAGCTGCGCGCCCGCACGCCGGCCTCGCGGAGCGACTGCGCCCCGCCGGGTCGCCCGCGGGGCGCGGGGCACGGGGCGGGGCGCGCACGTGCTGGCGGCGGAGGACGGCGTGCGCGATGACGAGCTCGGCGACGCCCACTCCGCGCTGGTCCTTCAGGTACGGGAACGCCTGCTCGGCCTGCTGGAAGCGCGCCGCCAGCTCCCCGTCCTGCTCCGCGTCGGGCTCGTCCTCGTGCGGCTGCGCCCAGCCTGCCGCCCCGCTCGCGCTGTCCGCCCCCGCACCGCGGCGCCGCCCCCGCGCACCGTAGGAGCGCCCGATGACGGCGACAAAGTAGGGCCCGGAGGCGTCGGCCTCCTCGAGGGCGCGCAGCAAGCTCGCCCCGCGCCGCCCCTCGGCCTCCCCGAGCCCGTACTGCAGGTCCACCGCCCTGCGCCAGCCGGCTCGGGGCGGCGGCCGGGGGCGCGGCGGCGGGCGCACGAGAAGTAGAGGCCGCGGGCGCGGCAGAGCTCGGCGAGGGCGGGGAAGACCGCCTCGTGCAGCGTGGCGCGCTCCTGCACCGGCGTCGGGCGCCGAGCGGGGCGAGGCGTTGAAGCGGGGCCGGGCGCACGGCCTGCAGCTCCGCGGCGACCGAGGCGACGAAGAGGCGCAGCGCCCGCCGCGCGATGCAGCTCGCCACCGTCCGGGCAACGAGCGGCCCTGCCGCCCCGCTGGGGGCCCCCACCGCCGCGCTTGCGGTCGCCGCGAGCGTCATCGGGTTCGGTGGCGGCGGAGGCGCAGGCATCTGCGGGGCGTGGTCAGGATAAGCGTGTCGGGGCGGGGCGGGGCGGGCCTCGAGGAGATCGACGCGGAGGGAGATGGAGGGCACGCGCCACTCCGGGGGCACGGCGGCCGTGCGCGGCCGCTCGAGCTCCACCTGCCGCGGCGCCTCGGCGCGGGGGCGAGGACGGGGGCCGGGCGGGGCGGGCGGGCCTCGGCCTTGCCGACGAGGAGCATGGAGGGCCTGTAGGGGGCGAGCAGCCGGGAGACGGGGAGCCTGCAGGTGCCGACGAGCTCGTCGCCCGCAAAGGCGTCGAAGACGCGGAGGACGACCTCCTGCTTGGCGCTCACCACCGGCCTGCCGCCCCGTCGGCCCCCACCCCGCCCCCTGGGGCCCGGGCCGCGCACAGGGGCTCCAGGGTGTGGTTCCAGGCGGGGCTCTGCGTCGGCGGCGCGGGCGGCGTGGAGGAGGGGAGCGAGCCGGGCGGGCTCGGGTCGATGTACGCCGCCACCCGCGCGCTCGGCAGCGTGGAGCACGATCCCGCCCCGGGGGGGACATTCTTCCCCTCCATCACTGCGCCACGTCGCCGCCCGCCCAGCAGGGGCGCGGGCGCGGCGCACCCGTGACGCGGACGGCGTAGAGGCCCGAGTGGAGGGCCGCCGGCTGCACCGGCTTTGATGCCGGCTGCCCCGGTCCGTCGGCCTTGACCACGGCTTCGGCGCGCGCCGCCGGCGAGGGCTGGATCGCGGCCGGCGCAGGCGCTGTCGGCGGCGCCCCTATCCACTCGACAACTACCGCAACTGCCCCCGAGATCTGGCATCGAGGACCATCGGCCATGGCTGGCCCGGGGCGGGAGGCGGCGGCGCACATCCTTGACGGCTTCCTTTACGCGCGCCGCAGGCGGATCGCCCAACTCCACCTCGACGCGCGTCGCCGTCCCCGCCGCCTCGACGAGCGTCGGCCAGGGGATCTGGGCACCGCGTCGGGCCGTGGGGCGGGGCGGGGCGGGGCCGGGCGGGGACGCGCCTCAGCAACTCCGAGGAGCGGCTCGGAGATGAGCCCCTTGTGGCGCACCTCCAGCACCAGTGGCGCCCCGTTCGCCGCCGCACTCGCGTCCGCCGTGCTGCGCCGTCTCAATGGCGCGGTGGCACGCGGAGCGCAGTGCTCACAAGTCAAAAACGTTGTTCAAGCTGAACTGCGGGTCTGCCGAGCGCTGCACGGGGGGCGTCTTCCCGCTCTGCCCGTGAAACGCCGCCTTCACGAACGCGTCCGGCGCCGCCTGCCGCCGCGGGCGCCCCGTCACGCCCCGCCCAGCCCCGCCGCGCCCCGTGCACGGCGCTCCGCACCGCTCGCGGTGGTGTCGCGAGCTCCCGGCAGCTCTCCACCGTGACCCGCAACGTTGCGCCCTTTGCCACCGGCTTCGTCGCCGCTCCGGCCGCCCCCGAAGCCGGCACCGGGCTGGCGGCCTGGGGCGGGACGGCGGATGGGGCCGGCGGGGCGGGGGGCGGTGGGGACGGGGCCTTGGCCGGCTCCGGCGAGGGGGACTTGGCCGGCTCCGGCGAGGGGGCGCTGGAGCTGGAGCTCGCCCAGGGGCCGTGCGAGGCGCCCAGTGGGAGGAGGTGGAGGTCTACAGCCAGGACGCCATAGTATGAGCACTCCTTGTCCCACGAGACGCGCGGGCCTTTGTACTTCTCCAGCTCCACCCCGACGTTCATGCGCGGCTTCCCGTCGGCCACGGCAGCCGTTGGAATCACAGCCTGCGTGACAACGCGTCGGCGCAGGCGCGAACATTCCGCGACCCGCGCGGCCATCGCTAGCTCCAGACCTGGCAGATGATGCGGTCTTGCGCGAGGTTCTCCTTGTCGACGATGAGAATCGTTAGAAGCTCGTTCTCCGGGTCCTTGACTGGCAACTTGCATTCGTAATTCCAAGTAGGCGAGGCGGACTGCTGAATGGAGGATGGCAGTCCGCGGCCTGAGGTCGTCTCCGCCAGCGCGAACGCGTCGATGACGCCGAACACATTGACCTTCGGCAGGCCCTTCGCCTTGATTACCTTGATGTGCAGCGTGTAAGGGGGTTCGGGCGGTGGAGCCTGCGGACGCGGCGTGCGCGTAAGCTGCGCGCCCGTGAGCGGTCCGGCGGCGCCCAAGCCGTGCTAGCTGCGTGCCAGCAGATGCGCCAAGGGTTATGCATCTCAACGATCATGCATCTCAACGGCGTTGCTCCGTCGCGGCAGCGGGGAATTGCGGATAGCTAGCGCGATAAGGTTTGGTACGCGCACATCAATGGTCTCCTTGCTTGCAGAGTTTGGGAGCTTCGGGGGCAAAGCATCCGGGACCGGAAAGGAAAAAGTGCGCAGGGTGCGTGCCCGCGGCTCCTCCGAAGCTCCGGGGTCCGCCATATGCGACTCCGTCGCCACTCGGGCTTTAGCCGCTGGGGCACCCACAGGACGCTGTAACTCTATCTCAAGATGGACTCCGCAGCTGGGCGTTCTCCCTCGAGCAGGGGGTGTGCGGAGCTACAATGGGCAGGCCCTGGGTACAATGTTCAACATCCATTTCTAGCACCAAGAACTCGAGCTTGTCGAGCAGCCCGGGCGACGCAGCTGAGTCGAGCGCTGTGAAGCATCTGTAACACTACCGGCTTTCAATTGGGCGCGGCGGGCGAGCAGGTGCTCTGAGCGGGGCCGCGGCCGCAAGCGGGAGGGCCGATGGAGGTCCACAAGTTTGTCTTCGATCTTCCCGTGCTAGATGCTGTGGAAGGCGGTGCGTCTGGAGAGCAGAAGCTTGTGTTGGAGATTGATGTCCAAGCGGGGACATCCGACACGAACGCCAACGTCCGCTTTGAAGGCCCGGCGATACCTGACGGTGCTTGTTACCTTCCGGGCGCTCAGCCACGCCTTTCTGAAAGCCGCGCCCTTTCTTCCGCAGCGGCACCTCACAATGCCTTCGTCGTCTTCAAGCTGGCCCAGGATCCCAGCGCGACTCCGGAGATTGTGGCGGTCGCGCGCGGGGCAGAGGCCGACGCTATGGCTAGCGAGTTTGGCCAGAGCCCCCAAGATGGCGAGCGGCTAGCTATCAGCATTGCAGTGGATGCGGTTCAGGGCAGCGCAGCTGTCACCGACATACGCGTCAGCGCGCTTTCAGTTCCATCGGACGCTGTGGTTTCAGAAGCAGAGCCAGCTGGCGCTGACACAACGAAGTACGACGAGCAGACAGCGGCCACGAAAGTGCAGGCCCTGTTCCGCGGCCACAAGGTCCGGCGGACGTTGAAGACGCAGCCTGCGGCCCAGAGCGAGCAAGACGCCCCTGTCGGCGAGCCGGTGGCCGCCATGTACTCGGAGGAGGCCGCGGCAACGAAGGTGATCGTTACGCCCGGGTCTTGCATTCCGCATCTGACCCCCCAACGCCCCAGATCCAGGCCCACTTCCGGGGGCATTTTGTTCGGAGATCCATGTCGATGGTGGAGGCGAAGGCAGCGGATTCGGCAAACTTAGAACAGCCTGCAGCCGGGGCACAGGAGCAGATCCCGCCTGCGCTGGACGTGCAGGAGCAACCGGCAGGCGGCATCACCGAGGAGGAGGCGGCGTTGAAGATCCAGAAGGTGGTGCGGGGCCACCAGGTCCGGCGCTCGATGTCGATGGAGCGTGGAGAGGATGGGCAGCAGCCGGCGGCGCCAGAGGCAGATGCAGCGAGTGCCGGGGCCGACGCTCCAGCAGTTGCCGGAGAGAGCGCGCCCGCGCAAGAAGCAGCTGCGGCGGATTCTGGAGCGGACCAGCCGGGCGGCATCACCGAGGAGGAGGCGGCGTTGAAGATCCAGAAGGTGGTGCGGGGCCACCAGGTCCGGCGCTCGATGTCGATGGAGCGTGGAGAGGATGGGCAGCAGCCGGCGGCGCCAGAGGCAGATGCAGCGAGTGCCGGGGCCGACGCTCCAGCAGTTGCCGGAGAGAGCGCGCCCGCGCAAGAAGCAGCTGCGGCGGATTCTGGAGCGGACCAGCCGGGCGGCATCACCGAGGAGGAGGCGGCGTTGAAGATCCAGAAGGTGGTGCGGGGCCACCAGGTCCGGCGCTCGATGTCGATGGAGCGTGGAGAGGATGGGCAGCCGGCGGCGCCAGAGGCAGATGCAGCGAGTGCCGGGGCCGACGCTCCAGCAGTTGCCGGAGAGAGCGCGCCCGCGCAAGAAGCAGCTGCGGCGGATTCTGGAGCGGACCAGCCGGGCGGCATCACCGAGGATGAGGCGGCGCTGAAGATCCAGAAGGTGGTGCGGGGCCACCAGGTCCGGCGCTCGATGTCGATGGAGCGTGGAGAGGATGGGCAGCAGCCAGTCGCTCTGGGAGAGGCAAATGGTGCATCAGCGGCGCCGGAGGTTTCGGCAGCAGACGGCGCAGGGGCGGCGTCATCAGGAGCGGTCGGGCCCGAGGTCGAGGGCCCGCATGCAGAGGCGTCGCCTGCCGGCTCGCCGGTGCCCTCGGGGACTCCCTCGAAAGGAGTGGTGAAGGGCCATGCGGTTCGGAGGACGCTCTCGATGCAGCGAATGGACGAGGAGCTCGCGCCGGCCGCGCAGCCGGCAGCAGGAGCCGAGCCCCAACAGCCGGCGCACGAACCTCCCCTGGCCCCCGAGCCTTCCGCAGCTTCCGCCGCCGCATCCGGCATCACCGAGGATGAGGCGGCGCTGAAGATCCAGAAGGTGGTGCGGGGCCACCAGGTCCGGCGCTCGATGTCGACGGAGCGCGGTGAGCCGGAGGGGGACACGGAAGCGGCGAGTGTGCCGGAGACGGCGCCTCCGGCTGCTCAAATCGCGGAGCTGGAGCCGCTTCCGCAGCCCCGAGATGAGGCCGACCCGGCAATCACCGAGGATGAGGCGGCGTTGAAGATCCAGAAGGTGGTGCGGGGCCACCAGGTCCGGCGCTCGATGTCGATGGAGCGAAGCGATGCGGCGGGCCAGACGGACGCGGCGGGCCAGGCCGAAGCAGCAGCAGCAGCGGCAACAACGGCGGATGCAGCGTCGGGCGGGGAGGGGCCGGAGATGACCGAGGAGGCGGCGGCGCTGAAGATCCAGAAGGTGGTACGAGGGCACCAGGTCCGGCGCTCGATGTCGATGGAGCGATCGCAGGAGGCAGGGGAGGAGCCCCCCGAGGAGCCGCCAGCCCCGCCCCCCGAGGTCTGGACGGTACTTGCGAGCGCGCGGCCGGCTCCAGCTGACGGTGGCTCGCAGCAGGTGAACCCGTACGAGGCGAGCGTGACGTTTGTGATCATGCCGGAGGGCTACGCCCACACTACCGGCCTGAGCGTGCGGGACACGGTGGCAGGGGCAAAGATGACTGTCGAGAAGCAGCTGAAGATCAACTTCAACAACATCAAGCTCCTCTTCAACGGTCATCCGCCCGCGCCGGGGCGCCGCAGCGCGGCCGCTGAGGGACTCGGGCGCGCAGGGGAGATGATGGCGAACCCACGGCAGCTGGCGAGCTACGGCTTCGCGCCGGGCGGCGAGTACAGCATCGAGCTGCAGATCGAGTACGCGGAGGCGAAGCCGGCGCGGCCCCTCCCCGACTCGCTCTCGGTCACCGTCGACTTCGGGCCGGGGATGGCCCCCAAGCGCATGCTCGTCAAGGTCGTCGCCGAGAAGAAGAAGAAGCCCTTCATCGGCGGCTACCGCGACCGCCGCTCCGGCGCCGAGTACCTCCACGCGCAGACGCAGACCGACCCCCCGCCGCCCACCGAGGAGCAGAAGAAGGTCCGCCGCGGCCCGCGCGGCTGGCGACCCGCGGGGCGCGACGGGGCGGGGCGCAGCGGGCGGCGATCGTGCGCTTCCACCGGGACACGCAGACATTCGAGACGCGCACCCTCTCCACCGTCACCACTCGCGAGTGTGGCACGCAGATGGTCCGCCCCCCGCTCCCGCGCCCCGCGCCGGCCGGCCGTCGACGGCCGCGGGGCGCAGACGCAGCCGACTAAGCAGCTGCCGCCGGGCCACGTCGTGGGCGAAGAGCGTGATGTCGTCCTCTACTCGCGCCCCTACTTCGACTCGCAACAGCTGGAGCAGCTGCGGCTCGAGAAGGCTCGCCGGGCTCTGTGCCACTCGCGCCGGCGAGGACTAATCTGCGGCGCGCAGACGATCAAGCTGCAGTGCTACCTGCGGGGGTGGCGGGCGCGGAAGCTGGCGAAGCGGATGCGCGAGGAGCAGGAGGCGGCGGTGCAGGAGATGGAGGAGCAGCAGGAGCAGCAGCGCGCGGTGGAGGAGGATAAGAGGCGCAGGGAGATCGAGCGCCGCATGCACCCGCGCTCCGCCGCCGACTTCGAGATCCTCTACAGCGAGCTGGAGGGTCCGCCGGCCCCATCCCACCCCCCCTTCTCGCCCCCTCTCCTTCCCCTTGCGTGCGCACTCCGGCTCTGCGCTGAGGGGGCCCCGGGCCGGCAGCGTGGCGGCTGGCGGAAACGACGAAGATCAACGAGTCGGGCCTGCCGGAGACGGAGCGGCTGGCGGCGCTGGCTCAGCTGCTGCACAAGGAGACGAAGCTGCTGCAGACGATCGACCGGCTGAAGATCAGCGCCGCGTCGGAGAACCGCGACACGCGCATCAACTCGATGCTCTCCACCATGTCCGCCCCGAAGAAGTGGGCCATGTCCGACGGCGCCACGACGGAGGTCCACACGCCCTTCACGACGCGGGCGCGGGAGCTCATGGAGCTCTACAACGGGCTCCGGCTGCCGCTGCTGACGATAGACGAGCGGCTGGACGTGCTGCTGCACGTGAAGTGGACGGTGAAGGAGTTCGACTGCAACCTGACGCGGGACCTCGTGGACCTCATCGACCGCGAGGCCGACATGCTCAACCGCGGGCGCTCCGAGAAGTCCCTCGAGGGCCTGCGCCGCCGCATCGCCAACCTCTTCCTCCAGTTCTGCGAGACCCCCGAGTTCAACCCGGAGGCCATCCGATTCCAGAAAGTGCCACGGGACCTCTTGGTCCCGCCGAATGTCCGTGCAGTCGCTCCTCCGCTCGCCCCGCCCCCCTCGTTCGAGCCTGATTGCTGCCGCGCCAGGTCCGCCCCATCGTCTCCTGACCCCATCCGACCCCCGGTTCCGCCCCTTCCCCCGCAGTCCACCGCGCGTTCCTCCCCGATCCCCCCGAACCTTTTCCTTCCGACCCCCGCCCCCGTCTTTCTTCGCCCACGTCGTCCATGCGACCCCTTTTTTGTGCGGCTCAGAAATCACACAGCTGTACGCAGTTATCGAAAGGCGGGGACGGGTCGTGCTAGAAGTTTGGGGGCGGATAAGGGGTGGGCGGTGGAGGGGGGGGCGGCCGCCGGGGTCGCGTGGGGCTGCCCGAGGCGCGCGCGGTAGCTGCGCTGGCGGCGGAGGAGCTCCGCGTACTCCTCGCCCGTCAGCCGGATGCGGAACTCGAAGAGCTCAGGTGCCCGCCGCTCTGACGGCGCCGCATGCACAGGCGCCTGCTCCGTTCGCGCTGCACGCTGTGGCACGGCGGGCGGGGCCGTCCTCTGCACGCCCCAGTCTCAATCAGTAATGGTGGCGGGGTCACCAGCCGGGAAAGAACTCACCGGCGGACTTCGCGCGGCTTCGGGCGGGCTGCGGGGTCCCGCCGGGGTCCCCTGGGGCCGCTCCCAGGAGTAGATGGGCTTCACGGCGCGCCGCCGCTTCGGCTGCGAGATGGGCGCCGGCTGCGCAACGTTCGCGCTCCGGGCCGCCTGGGGGACCGAGCTCGAGCTTGCTGGGGCTGACGACCGCAGCGGACCGACCGGCGCTCGAGAGCGCGGTGGCGAAGCCCACGCAGCAGCCGCGCCGCGGACCGGCGCTGGGCGTACAGCGCTGCTCGGCGCGCTCTGCGTCGACTCGCGCAGCTCGTTGCCTCGCAGCTCGGCCCCCCGAGGCGGACTGCGCGTTGCATGCGAGGCGGGATCTTGGGCGAGCAGCTCGCCGCGCGGCGAGTTCCACGCTGGGGAGGTCTTGACGGCCGGAACGAAGGCGGTTACCCGAGGCGTTCCGTTCTCGGCGGGCGGCCCCCCGACAGGCACTACGTTGACCATGTCCTCCGACGACGAGTGCGGCATTGCCAGCGCGGCGGGATGTCTCCGAGCTAGGGCCGTCCTCTCCTGTTCGTCGGTCTCCGCTTGCATCACCGAAGCGAGCGTCAGGAGCGCACGGCCCCGCTCCGCGGTCTTAGGGCCCGACGCCGGCCGAACGGGGCTGAGGCGATCGGATTAGGCGTCTCACGGGCCAGTGCGGGCCAGAACGCGCGGACCTTGGCGCATGAGCGGACGGGAGATCTGAGCGCGGACTGCCTGGCCCCGTGGCGCCAATTTCGACGCGGTCTGAGCCAAACGACACACGCAGGGACTGCGCAAAACAAACGTTCGCTCGGCTTCTTCACTGGGAGCGTGAGCTATCCACCCGGCACCTGTATCAACGGTTCGGCGGCGAGGTCCTCGAGCGTCGGAAAGGCGACTGGCCGGCGGCCGAGGTCAGCAGCGACGGGTCGCTCCGCCCTCCTCGGTGCCTCGCGCGGCGAATCATCCCGCGGACTGTCTGGTTCCGAAGCGAGAGCGATGCCAGCTCGCGGAAGCGACTCGGTCTGCACCTGCGTATATATTTCTTGCTTTCGAGCCTGGATCTCAGCTTCAAGCGTCTTTCTGCGCTCCTCTAACCAATTTCGGCGCGCCACGGCATCCATGCTTGCAACCACGGAAGTACGCTGCCTGCCTGCAATTGAACAAACTCGGCCTGTGACACGCGTCTACGGGTACAGCACACACTACGTGCATACGGCACGACTTCGACGCTGTGAACAAAGGGAGTGTCCTGGGGAACGGAGCCCCTCTATCCGGTCCACGCGCTAACCGGCGCCGCACAAGACTGTGGGCGGAAGAGGTTGGTGGTCAACCAACCGGAGGGAGATCGAGAGCTAGCTAGCGCAGCTAGCTAGCTACAGCTAAAGCTGCAGGCGCTGCCTCTTCGCCGGTGGCGGGGCCGCCGACGAGGAGCCGGGCGCCTCAGGGTCCGGATCGGGTGCGGGGTCCGGGTGCCATACTGGTCCCAACCCCCTTGAAGAAAGGGTGGAACGAGTATTTGGTGCCGCACTAAGGCCTTCTAAAGCATCGGTAGGGCCCAGGCAAATGATACGAATTTTTAGTGCGGCATACTGAACTCCTCGTTCGAGCCTCAATCGCGACCCACGCGTACGTCGAGTCACGTGTACATGCATATGTGCACGCCCTTCAAACCTTCCCCTGATCAGGGCTGATCGAAATCATGAGCGCTAGTGCTACTAGGCTAACCGCTTGCCAAGCTGCGGGCGAGCTCGAGCATGCATGCGCTTGCCTAGGCCTCGCGGTAGGACAGGGCAGAGCACGCGCCCCTCTCCTGTGGGGGGGGGAGGGGCGGGTCTTGGACATGGGGTACGTATACGTATACAGGACCGCCCGCGGCCCTCCCTCCTCGTCCGCCCCCTTCGGCTTCTCGCGCCTGCGCAGCGGGCCCCTGAGGGTGAGCGGCGAGTTTCCAGCGGGGGGGGCGGGCTTGGTGGTGGGGTACGGGACCGCGGCCCTCCCTCCTCGTCCGCCCCTTCGGCTTCTCGCGCCTGTGCAGCGGGCCCTGAGGGGTGAGCGGCGAGTTTCCAGCGGGGCGGGCGGGCTTGGTGGTGGGGTACGGGACCGCGGCCCTCCTCCTCGTCCGCCCCTTCGGCTTCTCGCGCCTGTGCAGCGGGCCCCTGAGGGGTGAGCGGCGAGTTTCCAGCGGGGGGGCGGGCTTGGTGGTGGGGTACGGGACCGCGGCCCTCCCTCCTCGTCCGCCCCTTCGGCTTCTCGCGCCTGTGCAGCGGGCCCCTGAGGGTTGAGCGGCGAGTTTCCAGCGGGGGGGCGGGCTTGGTGGTGGGGTACGGGACCGCGGCCCTCCCTCCTCGTCCGCCCCCCTTGGCTTCTCGCGCCTGTGCAGCGGGCCTCTGAGGGGTGAGCGGCGAGTTTCCAGCGGGGGGGGCGGGCTTGGTGGTGGGTTACGTGAGTTGCCTTTCTCCTCACCAGCTGCAGCCCCCTTCCGGTTTGGCACGCCCATGCAGTAGTGCTCGAGCCTCGGCCGTCCTCCCACGTGCACGTGCCCATCCCTACACCGCCCCTGAGAAAGAGCGAGGCTAGAACACGGAACCGTACCCCTCGCCCACCTCTTTCCCACCCCTGGAGACTCGCCACTGCCCCCCAAGAGAGAGCGGGCTAGAGCTTGAAGCCGTACCCCCCGCCCACCCCTCTCCTACCCCCTGGAGACTCGCCGCCGCCCCCTGAGAGAGAGGAGGGCTAGAGCGTGAAGCCGTACCCCCGCCCAGCCCGGCCCCTCTCCCCCCCTGGAGACTCGCCACTGTCCCCCGAGAGAGAGCGGGCTAGAGCTCGAAACCGCACCCCCGCCCACCCCCTCCCCCACCCTGGAAATTCGCCACCGCCCCCAGAGAGAGAGAGAGAGAGAGCGGCGCTAGCTCGGAATCGTACCCCCGCCTAGTCCCTTCCCCACCCCCTGGAGACTCGCCACCGCCCCCAGAGAGAGAGAGAGAGAGCGGCGCTAGCTCGGAGTCGTACCCCCACCTAGTCCTTTCCCCATGGCCACCCCCTGGAGACTCGCCGCCGCCCCCCGAGAGAGAGCGGGGCTAGAGCTTGAAGCCGTACCCCCGCCCAGCCCGGCCCCTCTCCCCCCCCCCCCCCTGGAGACTCGCCACTGTCCCCCGAGAGAGAGCGGGCTAGCTATAGAGCTCGAAACCGCACCCCGCCCACCCCCTCCCCCACCCTGGAAACTCGCCACCGCCCCCAGAGAGAGAGAGAGAGCGGCGCTAGCTCGGAATCGTACCCCCGCCTAGTCCCTTCCCCACCCCTGGAGACTCGCCACCGCCCCAGAGAGAGAGAGAGAGAGAGCGGCGCTAGCTCGGAGTCGTACCCCCACCTAGTCCCTTCCCCATGGCCACCCCTGGAGACTCGCCGCCGCCCCCGAGAGAGAGCGGGGCTAGAGCTTGAAGCCGTACTCCCCGCCCAGCCCGGCCCCTCTCCCCCCCCCTGGAGACTCGCCACTGTCCCCCGAGAGAGAGCGGGCTAGCTATAGAGCTCGAAACCGCACCCCCGCCCACCCCCTCCCCCACCCTGGAAACTCGCCACCGCCCCCAGAGAGAGAGAGAGAGCGGCGCTAGCTCGGAATCGTACCCCCGCCTAGTCCCTTCCCCACCCCCTGGAGACTCGCCGCCGCCCCCCGAGAGAGAGCGGGGCTAGAGCGTGAAGCCGTACCCCTGCCCACCCCCTCGCCTACCCCCTGGAGACTCGCCGCCGTCCCCGAAACCAGCCCCGGCGCCACCCGGTCCATTGGCACGGGGGCGCGTGGCGTCCCTGAAAATACCTCTACCCCCACGCCTTTCGCAGCGCGGTACCCCCTCCCTTTCAATCTTTCGGCCCGCAGTCGCAACGACGCGCTGACGGGGATCCCTGCGGCCAGGCCATTAGCTAGGGACCCCGACCTCCCCAGCTAGTGATGCGCATGCAGGCCTAGCTATAGGCCCACGCGATAGCTACTGTAAACGTACGAGTTTCCGCCAGCGTTTAATTTCGACTATATTCGCCAGACCCTCGCGCTGTCGAATATTTGACGCTGGCGAATTAAGCCTTTGTATGGAGAGAGGGGTACCAGCGGCTGACCTCTCTATGGCGAAGTCGCAGGGTGTCGAAATCAAGACGTCGACGCTGGCGGACTAATTTTCGACAGGATTTTCGGGTTTTGTCGAATTAAAGTGCTGGCGGATATTAGTACGTTTACAGTATAGCCAGTGCATCAATATCGCGGCCACAGCCCCGCCGCAGCCCGCTGACTGCGCGTGCACATGCATATGCATGCTAGTGCACGGCTCCGGGATCTGGTATGGCCGGGCGCCGGCAAGCCTGCGCCGGCGCGCGCCGGCGCCTTCTGCCAGCCGCCACGCGCGGTGGGCGCGCTGCTGCGGCCGCGGTCCCCAGAGAGCGGGTACATGTTCGAGTTCAACTTTTAAATAATTTGAAATGTAAGAACTCGCCACCCGCCCCCGGCTATGTATAAACCGGTGCCAGCCCCTGATCTAGGGCACAGTGTTTTGCAATCAGTTGCAAAGCAATAGCTTCGGAAACATTTTTTCAGGGGGCGAGCCAGTATATGAGCAGCTGGATATTTTGGGTTCGCTGGGCACTAACCTAGAGATCTTGAAGTAGACTAACGATTGCCTCAGAAAACAAAGGTGGTGCGGATCCAATACTCTTCAGTTTTCAATAGCATGCATATTCAAAAAGTGCCATACTGGTCCCAACCCCCTTGAAGAAAGGGTGGAACGAGTATTTGGTGCCGCACTAAGGCCTTCTAAAGCATCGGTAGGGCCCAGGCAAATGATACGAATTTTTAGTGCGGCATACTGAACTCCTCGTTCGAGCCTCAATCGCGACCCACGCGTACGTCGAGTCACGTGTACATGCATATGTGCACGCCCTTCAAACCTTCCCCTGATCAGGGCTGATCGAAATCATGAGCGCTAGTGCTACTAGGCTAACCGCTTGCCAAGCTGCGGGCGAGCTCGAGCATGCATGCGCTTGCCTAGGCCTCGCGGTAGGACAGGGCAGAGCACGCGCCCCTCTCCTGTGGGGGGGGGAGGGGCGGGTCTTGGACATGGGGTACGTATACGTATACAGGACCGCCCGCGGCCCTCCCTCCTCGTCCGCCCCCTTCGGCTTCTCGCGCCTGCGCAGCGGGCCCCTGAGGGGTGAGCGGCGAGTTTCCAGCGGGGGGGGGCGGGCTTGGTGGTGGGGTACGGGACCGCGGCCCTCCCTCCTCGTCCGCCCCCTTCGGCTTCTCGCGCCTGTGCAGCGGGCCCCTGAGGGGTGAGCGGCGAGTTTCCAGCGGGGCGGGCGGGCTTGGTGGTGGGGTACGGGACCGCGGCCCTCCCTCCTCGTCCGCCCCCTTCGGCTTCTCGCGCCTGTGCAGCGGGCCCCTGAGGGGTGAGCGGCGAGTTTCCAGCGGGGGGGGCGGGCTTGGTGGTGGGGTACGGGACCGCGGCCCTCCCTCCTCGTCCGCCCCCTTCGGCTTCTCGCGCCTGTGCAGCGGGCCCCTGAGGGTTGAGCGGCGAGTTTCCAGCGGGGGGGGCGGGCTTGGTGGTGGGGTACGGGACCGCGGCCCTCCCTCCTCGTCCGCCCCCCTTGGCTTCTCGCGCCTGTGCAGCGGGCCTCTGAGGGGTGAGCGGCGAGTTTCCAGCGGGGGGGGGCGGGCTTGGTGGTGGGTTACGTGAGTTGCCTTTCTCCTCACCAGCTGCAGCCCCCTTCCGGTTTGGCACGCCCATGCAGTAGTGCTCGAGCCTCGGCCGTCCTCCCACGTGCACGTGCCCATCCCTACACCGCCCCTGAGAAAGAGCGAGGCTAGAACACGGAACCGTACCCCTCGCCCACCTCTTTCCCACCCCCTGGAGACTCGCCACTGCCCCCCAAGAGAGAGCGGGCTAGAGCTTGAAGCCGTACCCCCCGCCCACCCCCTCTCCTACCCCCTGGAGACTCGCCGCCGCCCCCTGAGAGAGAGGAGGGCTAGAGCGTGAAGCCGTACCCCCGCCCAGCCCGGCCCCTCTCCCCCCCCTGGAGACTCGCCACTGTCCCCCGAGAGAGAGCGGGCTAGAGCTCGAAACCGCACCCCCGCCCACCCCCTCCCCCACCCTGGAAATTCGCCACCGCCCCCAGAGAGAGAGAGAGAGAGAGCGGCGCTAGCTCGGAATCGTACCCCCGCCTAGTCCCTTCCCCACCCCCTGGAGACTCGCCACCGCCCCAGAGAGAGAGAGAGAGAGCGGCGCTAGCTCGGAGTCGTACCCCCACCTAGTCCTTTCCCCATGGCCACCCCCTGGAGACTCGCCGCCGCCCCCGAGAGAGAGCGGGGCTAGAGCTTGAAGCCGTACCCCCGCCCAGCCCGGCCCCTCTCCCCCCCCCCCTGGAGACTCGCCACTGTCCCCGAGAGAGAGCGGGCTAGCTATAGAGCTCGAAACCGCACCCCCGCCCACCCCCTCCCCCACCCTGGAAACTCGCCACCGCCCCAGAGAGAGAGAGAGAGCGGCGCTAGCTCGGAATCGTACCCCCGCCTAGTCCCTTCCCCACCCCCTGGAGACTCGCCACCGCCCCCAGAGAGAGAGAGAGAGAGAGCGGCGCTAGCTCGGAGTCGTACCCCCACCTAGTCCCTTCCCCATGGCCACCCCCTGGAGACTCGCCGCCGCCCCCCGAGAGAGAGCGGGGCTAGAGCTTGAAGCCGTACTCCCCGCCCAGCCCGGCCCCTCTCCCCCCCCCTGGAGACTCGCCACTGTCCCCCGAGAGAGAGCGGGCTAGCTATAGAGCTCGAAACCGCACCCCCGCCCACCCCTCCCCCACCCTGGAAACTCGCCACCGCCCCCAGAGAGAGAGAGAGAGCGGCGCTAGCTCGGAATCGTACCCCCGCCTAGTCCCTTCCCCACCCCTGGAGACTCGCCGCCGCCCCCGAGAGAGAGCGGGGCTAGAGCGTGAAGCCGTACCCCTGCCCACCCCCTCGCCTACCCCTGGAGACTCGCCGCCGTCCCCGAAACCAGCCCCGGCGCCACCCGGTCCATTGGCACGGGGGCGCGTGGCGTCCCTGAAAATACCTCTACCCCCACGCCTTTCGCAGCGCGGTACCCCCTCCCTTTCAATCTTTCGGCCCGCAGTCGCAACGACGCGCTGACGGGGATCCCTGCGGCCAGGCCATTAGCTAGGGACCCCGACCTCCCCAGCTAGTGATGCGCATGCAGGCCTAGCTATAGGCCCACGCGATAGCTACTGTAAACGTACGAGTTTCCGCCAGCGTTTAATTTCGACTATATTCGCCAGACCCTCGCGCTGTCGAATATTTGACGCTGGCGAATTAAGCCTTTGTATGGAGAGAGGGTACCAGCGGCTGACCTCTCTATGGCGAAGTCGCAGGGTGTCGAAATCAAGACGTCGACGCTGGCGGACTAATTTTCGACAGGATTTTCGGGTTTTGTCGAATTAAAGTGCTGGCGGATATTAGTACGTTTACAGTATAGCCAGTGCATCAATATCGCGGCCACAGCCCCGCCGCAGCCCGCTGACTGCGCGTGCACATGCATATGCATGCTAGTGCACGGCTCCGGGATCTGGTATGGCCGGGCGCCGGCAAGCCTGCGCCGGCGCGCGCCGGCGCCTTCTGCCAGCCGCCACGCGCGGTGGGCGCGCTGCTGCGGCCGCGGTCCCCAGAGAGCGGTCTGGCGTTGCCTCTCTCTATTCCCCTCACCGCCTGCTCCCTACTGAGTCTGCTGATCTTGACTCTGACTTATCGTCTGGAGAACTATTTCGTGCTTTTAAGGAGATGTCTGGCGGAGCCAAGTCTCCTGGCATCGATGGTCTCCCTGCTGAATTCTACGTTCACTTTTTTGATGAGATTGGCCCCGATTTCTGTGCTTACATCGCTGCTATGTATGAGTCTGGGCAGCCGTCCGAGTCTTTGCGGCACGTCCTCATTACTCCTATTACTAAACCGGCAACGGACCCTACTTTGATTGCAAATCGCCGCCCAATTTCTCTCTCTAATGTCGAAGAGCGTGCAGTCGAGCGCGCCCTCTCCAACCGCTTAACGCCACTCATGTCTGGTCTTGTATCCCGCTTTCAGTCTGGCTTTATTCATCGTCGGTCCGCAGTGCACCAGGTTATGCTTGTTTATCTTCTCATGCATTACGAGGGCGGTAATCCTGCACTTGAACAGCTGTGCTTCGGATTTCTTGATTTTTCAAAAGCCTATGACCGCGTTAACTGGAGCTTCCTTTTCTGGTCGCTCGAACAGTTCGGTTTCGGGTCCCAATTTATCAAGTGGGTCCGCCTGCTCTACTCTGATCTGCAGGGTTCTGTTCACATTAACGGCTGGACCTCCGCCCTTTCCCCATTCGATGCGGTGTACGTCAGGGTGGCCCCCTTTCGCCCTATCTATATAATTTGTGCACACACCTTTTAGCCCTTTTGATTAATGCTGATGCTCGTATACGAGGTGTCCGCTTGTCCTCTAGCTCTCTTTGCAAGGTGCTCCAGTTTGCAGACGACACGGTTCCTTTAATCTCGTCTTTTACCGAATTGCCTTTCTGGAAAGAGTGCTTTGATAAATACTGCCGGCTCTCTGGAGCTCTTATTAATCTCGAGAAATCTAGCCTTCTTCCACTCCGCGATATCCCCGCACATGCCTGGCCTAGCGTCGAGGACTGCCCCTGGCGGCGTCTTCAGGTGACGGATCTCCCTCCCGCTGAAAAAATTCGAAAATACCTGGGCTTTCCACTAGAGCCCGATCTGTCTCGGTTCTGGCGGAAAAAGACCGCTGCTCTTGATATCCGTGTCCAGCAAGCGAAGACTTATCGCATGCCGATGCGATCCGGCGTTCTCCTTGCCTGGGCTGTATTTATTGGGTCCCTACATTATGCTCTATATTTGCTTGACCCCCCTGATGCTCAGTATTCGACATGGCAAGAGAAGCTTCGCGCTTTTGCTGGCGTGAGCGGGCAGCTTTCGAAGTATATTTCTCCTCTGCCGTGGCGTCAAGGTGGTCTCAACTGCCCGGATATTCGAGCTTTTTCGTTATCGCTGAAAATGAAGTGGGTGGCCTTGCTCGCTGACCCCTCTTGTTCAGCTCCTTGGAAGGAGTACCTCTTGAGCAAACTGGACGCTCAGCTGGCACCTTTTTCCTATGGCCCCGCCCTTGTCTCGCTCCGCCTCCCACTTGACAGACTTGACTTGCCTCCTATTTGGAAGCGGACTCTCTCCGAGTGGGCTCAGCGCCAGGGCGTGTGTCAACCTCGTAACTCTCCCGAAGTGTTATCCCAACCTCTTTTCTTCAATCCTCTGTTCAGTACTCCCGGCGACGAGGTCGACTGGAGTCGCTGTGCACGGTCCGGCTTGCTGCGGGTCTGCGATATCTGGGATTGTGCTGCCCGGGGGTTCCGGGCTCCAGCAGCTGCCTCCTCCGCCCTCCACTCCTTTTTCCCTAGTCTGTGTTCTGCGCTCCCGGCTACTTGGCGCCAGGTTCTCGAGGCCCCTGCATCGCCGCCTCAGCATCTCTGGTGGTCCGGACCGGACGCCTCGTTTGCTCTCCTTCGAGGCCCAAGTGGTACTTTTGTTGCCTTCCCTGTTCGCGATAACCAGATAATTCCACGGGTGCTGGACTACATACCGCGCGTTCCTTGCCGCCCTGCGGCTTCCCACCCTGTGGGCCTATCCTCGAGCTCCAATTCAATTCTGTCCCGTTTGCTCCCGCTGCATGTTTGCTTCAGCGCTGTCTTCCTCTCTCTTCGTCGCGGGACCCTGCCTGGCCTTTTTGTTCTTGGCGCAGGCCCTTCGGCCTTTCTTTCTCTTGATAATCTTGCGTTCACTTTCGCTCGTATGCTCCCTCTCCGCCTCTCCTCTGTTCGTCGCTTCTACTGCCTTGAGGTCCAGCGGCTTCGCGATGTGTCTAGCCACGCTCAGATGCCCGATGCTAAGTGGGGGTTTCCCGGCGCCTTGTCTCCGTCCCGTCTTCCTAATCTTGTCGTCCTTCAGTGTTTCCCGATGCTTTGGATCGATGCTCTTTACCGTTTGCATTTCAAATTGTATCGTTTGGGCGAGCAACAGTCGCCCCGCCGTCGTTTCTGTCGGGTTTGTAATGACGGATCTGCTCGCTCTCACGCGCACGTTTTCTCTGAGTGCCCGCTTTCTCGTTCGTTCTGGGATTTCATTCGTGAGCGCCTGAATTTCTGGGCTTCTACTCTTCCACCGGATGAGCGTGAAGAGGTCGCAGTGCCTGAGCTCTCTCTCTTCCACATCCTCTCGGTTCCGGATTTATCTGGGCCCATTTTGCGCAGTAAAGTTAACCCCGCCTTCTGCCTTCGCTCACTTGGAGCGATCCTTGCTGGCGTATTTTCCATCCAACAGGTTGCTCGCGCTCGGTGCGATCTTGAGGAGGCTGACATTGATGCGCCTTCTTACAACCGCGCCGCGCTTGTTGCCGCCTGGGACAGAAATATGTCGTACCTCGAGTTCACCCTTTCGCAGGCTTCGGCCTTGTTGGAGGAGCGGCGCGCTCGCTTGGCTGCTGCTGACGCTGATGATCAGGCTGCCTCGGATGATGACGCACATGATTCAGAGTCTGGTACCGGTTCTCATCGTTCTAGTTCAAGCTCTGATTCTGACTCGTCCGGCGCTCCTTCTTCGGGCGGTGCTGACAACCTCGTCTCTTCGCGTGACATCGATTCTGTCCTCCGGAATCCTGCGGAGTTTGCCGTTCGTGGGAATGTCCCGTTGGGATCCCTGGTGGTCGCCCGCCTCCTGCGCCGTCCCCTCCTGCTCTGGCCCCTGTAGTGACCCTTGGGCCCATTCCTATTCCTGCTCTCGCTGCCCCTCTCGACGCTCCTTTCCCCCATTCCCTGCGGTCCCGATCCCTGTGCTCCTTGGCCCTCTGGCCCCGCCTCTGCCTCCTCCCTCCTTACAACTTGCTGTCACGGGGCCTCTTCACTTGCCTGTTCCCCGGCAGGTCCCTGGTCATCTTGCAGCTCCATACCCCTTCTTACCTCTTCCCCTTGCTCCTCCACTTCCGCCCCTGCGAGGCCCTCTTTCTGACGTCCTCCTGGTTCAGCCCCCTCTTCAGCCCATCCTTCTTGCCCCCGCTTCTGCAACTGTGACGCTGGGCGGCACTATCTTTTTGCATGCCCCTCCCGCCTCTACGTCCCCGGTCTCTTTGCGTCTGCATCCACTTTCCCGGATCCGCTTGCAGGCCCCCTCGCCTCCAGAGCTCGCCATCACTTCGGCCTCCCTCGCCTCCGCTCTCGATTCTCCATACCCTTCGAATAGCCGCCTCCTCTCTCCTCCTCCGCCCTCCCTCCCCCCCTCGAGCTCCGGGTCCTCGGCCTCTGCCCCGCTTCCGAGTGTTGGCGAGACTGTCCTCTTTTCGATCTCCCCGTCATTCCGGCTCCCTGCTCCCCTTCGGCGCCTCGGGTCCCATCTGCGGGTCCTATCCCGCTTCCTGGCGCTCGTGAGATTCGCCGCCGGCGCCCTCGTCGGGCCCTTGCGCCCTCGAGCTCGTCTCTCTCTGCACCGCCCATGGCCATGACCTCCGTGTCATCTGCTCCGGCGCCACCCGACCTTTCTCCTGCTTTGCTGCCCTCTCTTCGGCGCCGGCAGCGATCCCCGTCACCTGCTCGTGGCCCTTCCCCTGCCTCCGACCCTTCCTCGGCCCCTCCTCGCCTCTTCCGTCTCGTCGGCCCCCGCCGCATTCCCGTCGGCGGATCTCTCGATCGACCCTGGACTCTCCGCCTGCCACTGTCTGCGGGGTACCTCCGCCGCCGTGTTCGGCGCCGGCTGTCAGTACTTTGCTCGGTAGCTCCCCCGTCGTGGCTCCTCGGGGGCCTCTTCGTCGTCGTCGTTCGCTGGGTTCCGGCTCCGGGTCAGATTTCTCGCCGGGCTTACCTTCTCCTGGCTCTGCTCCTGGGCCCTCAGCTCCGGGACCGGCTTCCCCGATCTCCTTCCGGACTCGTGGTCGTACCCGTCGCCGGCTTGCCGAGCCTGCGGCTCCTTCTACTTCCCCCGGCGGTTTGCCGGGCCGGACCCTCCGGCCTTTGTTCTTGATACCGGACTACCGCCTTTGTCCTTGTCTTCTGCTTCGCTGGTCGCGATCGTATCCGCCGGCGCCGGCGTACTTCTTCGTCTTCTAGTTTAGTTCGGTCTGGTTCGGATTCTGATCGTAGTGTTGATGCTAGAGTTAGTTTCAATACTAGCTATAGTCCTCGTGCTCGACCTGTTGTTCGCCGTCGTTTGCAGTTCGATTGCCCGCCTCGACCCCGGCCGGCTTTAGTGATTCCTTTGACTGTTCTTTTGCCTGCTCTTGATCCGCCTGCTCCGCCTCCTGTGTCCTCCTCGACCTCGTGCCGTAGCTCTGCCCTTTCGCATCGTCCTGCTTCGCCTCCGCCTCCATGTCGTCTTGTTGTTCCTCTTACTTGTCTTCTTCCTGTTATTTATCTTTCTCAATTTTGTCCCCCGCTTCTTAGTGATGTAATTCCTTCTGATATTGATGGTATCTCTAGCTCTGGCTCTTCTTCGTGTCAGTTATCCTCTAGCTCTGGCTCTTCTTCGTGTCAGTTATCCTCTGTCCCTAGATCTGCTCGATTTATCGTCTCTTCTCGCAATCGATCTGTCTCGAGCTCTGTGTCTTTCCTTTTTTATTGTCGATTTTGGCTCTTTGTCTTATCTTTCTTCGTGCTCTTGTCTTAGTTATTTTGCTATTTTGTCTCTATGCCCCCTGGGCAGCCCCCGCAGTGCTGGTGTCTAGAGACTGTGGCCGGTAATTCACCAAAAAAAAAAATCGAGTTCAACTTTTAAATAATTTGAAATGTAAGAACTCGCCACCCGCCCCCGGCTATGTATAAACCGGTGCCAGCCCCTGATCTAGGGCACAGTGTTTTGCAATCAGTTGCAAAGCAATAGCTTCGGAAACATTTTTTCAGGGGGCGAGCCAGTATATGAGCAGCTGGATATTTTGGGTTCGCTGGGCACTAACCTAGAGATCTTGAAGTAGACTAACGATTGCCTCAGAAAACAAAGGTGGTGCGGATCCAATACTCTTCAGTTTTCAATAGCATGCATATTCAAAAAGGCCGGGGCTCGAGCTCGTGCCGGGACGTCGACGGCCGCGACCTCCAGCGGAGGGGTTTTCCCGTCGGCGTCGTCCGCACCCGAGGCCTTCCGAAGCGTGATGTTCCTGCGAGAAATGTAACGCGGCGGGGCAGGAAAAACGTTAACTGGGGCCGCGGTGCGCGCGCACGCACCGCGCCCCGTTGAAGTCGCGGCCTCAACGGGGACGCGCGGCTATAGCAGTCTGCCTGCCAGGCTAGGCTGTGTTATCAATTCGCAGAACCAGTGCTGCGGTTGGTGTACCCCTCAATGACTTGAGGCTGAAGCCGTACATGTCGCTTATGTGCGCATGTAACGATGAGCTCCAGGGCATCTAGATCTGTACCGGTACCCGGCCCGGGCCGCTTTCGAATTCGGCGCATCGGTCGACGTCGACATCCCATCACTGTAGCTGGCAGTATACTAGTACTAGCGTTAGCGCTAGCGCTGGCGCTGATCACGAGCAGCCGCGCCATGCATATGCCGGAGTCCCCAAGACTGCATTGACTGGGCCGGAAACTAACAGTGACGGAGCCGGAGGGGAAGCGAGAGGCGGGGGGACGAAAGGCCAGAAGCTTCGAATCGAAGGGGGGCAGGTCGGGGCGAGGGGTTCCGGCGCCGCGGCGGTGCTAGCGCTAGCGCTGGCTCTACGCGATGGGCTCGAGGAAGAAGGCGGTGAGGCGGTCTATGGAGTCGTAGCTTTCGAGCAGCTTCTGCAGCGCAGGGAGGCGCGCGCGTCCGTCGAGGCCCTGCGGGGTGCGGTCACGGGGGGCAGGCATGGGGCGCCGGCGCGTGCCGCGCCTTGAACTTGAGGCGATCAATGTAGAGGTCGGCTACGATGCAGTTGAGGAACTCGAGACGCCGCGGCTGGTTCTGCCGCCCAGCTCGCCCCAGCCGGCCGCACAGAGCGAGGGCCGGCCCAGCGCACCGCGAAGTCGCGCTGGATGGTCTCCGCGTTGGCGAGGATGCCCTTGTACTCGTCCGTCATGTAGCTCGTGTCCTCCTCCTGCGGGGAGTCGCGGGGCGACGCGGGGGCAGGGCGGCGGGGGCCGGCGGGGCGGGCGCACGTGCATGGAGAGCTCCTTGAGGGCCTCGATGAGGCGGACCTTGAGGGCGAGGCCGCGCTGGTACTCGACGCGCGGGTGCAGGAGGCGGAGGACGTGCGGGACGCTCTCCTCCTTGATGTCGAACGACGGCCGCACCGAGATCTTCTTCGCCGTCGCCTCCCGCGACACGAACTCCTTCAGGATCGCCAGCGTCGAGAGCGAGTCCGACCGGAACGACGCCTCCCCCTTCTTGTACGTGCACGTCAGCAGCGTCCCTACGCCGCCCGTCAGGAACCGGGCGGGGCGGGCGGGGCGCCGGCGGGTCGCGGGCGGGCCGAGGAAGACGTTGCGGAACCAGAAGGAGAGCTCGTCGCCGGCGGGGTAGCGGGCGGGGACCTCGGGGAGGACGCCCACGACCCACGCGTGCGCGTCCGCCAGCGAGAAGCTCCCCGTCAGCCGCAGCTCGCTCATCGGCCGCGTCAGCGCGTCCTCCGGCAGCTCCGCCACCCGCTGCGCCCCGCCGGCTCGCCCCGCCCCGCCGCCCCCGCCCGGCCCCTGCACCTGGTGGAGGGAGAGGGGCTTGATGGAGTAGGAGAGGAGGGTGCAGCTCTTAGGGGTGACGCGGGGCATTACGTAGACCTGCGGCGGGTGAGGGGCGCGGCGCGGCGGGGCGGGGCGGCGCAGCGGGGCGGGGCGCGGGCCTGGAGGGGCCCGTGGTGGCCCTCGGTGGAGCGGAGCTTGATCTCGAGGCGGGAGACGGCCTCCTGGCAGCGGAAGGTCGCCAGCAGGCGGCTCCCGGACTCCGGCTCCGGCGGCGTCCGCGAGACGATCGCGACGCTCGTGTCCATGTCCAGCAGGTCGATCGCCGCCTCGCTCTGCAGCGCCACCACGTCGATCGGCGTCTGCGGCACGCGTCACGCCCCGCCCCGCGCCCCACCCCCCGCGCCGCCGCCCGGCCGCGCCTGGATCTCGATCGTAAGCGTGTAGCTGGCGTCCTCCCCGCTGAGGACAAACTTATCGTTGACCTGCGCGGCGGCGTGAGGCACGGGGCCGGGCGGGCGGGCGGGCGGGCGGGCCTTGAAGGCGGGGGCGACGGCGACGACGTCCTGGGTACTCTTGAGGTACTTGTCGCGGGCCTGCCCCACCTGCCCCCGCAGCTTGTCGAGGTCCCCGCGCAGCGACTGGATGCTCTTCGCCATGTCCCCCTTCGGGTCCGGGCCCTTGGCCCCCGCCGCCTTCTTCTCCTTCTCCTTCTTCTTCTCCTCCTTGGGGTCGGGCAGGGGCTTGTCGAGCTCGGGGGCCCGCTCGGGCTCGGGGGCGGCGGTGAAGGAGAGGACCTTGCCGCCGTAGGTGGAGAGGACGATCTCGCGGTAGGGCGGGTTCTGCACCACCCCCACGTCCAGCGCCGTCACCGACTCGGCGACGTTCTTCGAGAAGACGAGGCGCGGCTCGTCGCTGACGTCGAAGCAGTAGACTTCCACGGAGCCGTCGTCGCGCCCGACGACAACGTCGTTGCGCCCGTCCTCCGTCAGGTCGTACGCCGCCACGCACTGCACCGCCCCGAGCCGCTTCGTGTTCGCGATCTTCCACCCTTTCTTGATGCCCACGGCGTCCATCTGCACGACCCCCACGAGCCCGTTGTCCGTCCCGTAGAGCACTTCCCGCTGCTTCGCCGCCGGGTCCGGCGTGTCCTCGTCGACGTCGTCCCCGTCGGGGCCGACCCGTCGCCGCGGCGTGTACCGCGCGAGCGCATTGCAGGCGCCGTCCAGGGCGCACTCGTAGAAGAGGTTGGAGCCCTGGATGACCCGGATGAAGCGGTCCTGGCAGCCCAAGACGCCGTCGTAGCCGCCCACGTTCGACGGGTCCCCCGACACCACATCCACGATCATGTCGTTGATCCGGTCGCCCGCCATGTAGTAGTTCTTGTCCTGTGGCGCGAGTCGGAGGGGCCCTCCCCGCCTACCCACGCCCCTGCCCCATCCACCCCGCCACCCGGCCAGGATGCGCGCGGGCGCACATTGCAGTCGACGAATACGTTGTAAACGAACTCCCCCGCTGTCCAGATGTTCACATCCTCCACGTACAGCGAGTTGATCGTCTCGGTCAGATTCGTTTGGAACTTGAAGAATTCCTTTCCTTTCTTAGTCACCCCTCGTATAGTGCTTCCAGACGATGTAAAGATCTTCGTCTTATCGCCGCGAGCGCCGCCAAGCTCCAGGCGGTTCACTTCTTTTCCGGTGGGCTGCGTCTTGAACACCGTCTGCAGCTGGCCCTTCTTCGCGCCGAAGCAGACGATGGAGCCCGTGTCATCCGCGACCACGACCTGATGGGAACGCTTCTTCTCTGCCCGCAGCAGCCGCATCGACCGCCTGCAGGTCGACGAGACCTGCCGCATCAGTAGTCAGAGCGGGAGGCAGAGCGAGTGCGGTTCCGATGGCAAGCGAGTGCACGCGCCTGCAGGTAGTCTACACGGCTGAGAACCAAATCCATCGCGGCTGCGGCTCAGCTAAGGGACCCCGCAGGTCCACTCGCAGATGCCTTGCTGACCAGCGGGCTCAGCTGCAGGTGCCGTGCGGTACAAGCTGAGCTAAACGCCACAGAGGCCCGGATGCCTCGCTGCACGCTTTTGCTGCAAGCTCGCTCAGGCTCGCTTCCGCCCGATGCGCGCGTGCGCAGCGCGCCAGATAGCACGCGATACAGCGTTTTGATAGCTGCGCGCCGCAGCAGCTAGAGCCGCTGCAGGTTGCCGGCAAGCGTACCCCAGAAAACAAAAAAGTTCAAGCGCGTTGAGCGCGTGAGCTCGAGCGCTTTGAGCGCCTGAAGGCGCATGATCCAGCTGCCATTGTTCTTCCGCCCCGCGGCGGAGGACGCCTTGCACGCGGAGCTGCAGTCGCTCTGCGCCGCGCTCCCCCCATGCGACCGAGCTTTACTGCACGGGCCAGACGAGAGCGGTACAACTTCACTCCTCTTTACGTACGCGTTCAACTGCGCGCGCGCTGGACGGGCCGTGTACTTCATCGCCGACAAGCAGGTTCGAATTCAACGTTAACCGCGACCCCTCTCTCTAATCTAATACTGTGCTCGTAATAATCTAATCTAATCTCAACGTTATAATCGGTTGACGAGCACAGTACGGCAGCGGTTGAACAAGATTCGGCCATCGCTTCACGAAGGCATCGATGGGGACGATCCAGCGCTCGCGCGCTGCGGCATGAAGTGGATCCGAACTTCCGAGGCTTTGTTTGGTTTTCTGGCGAACGCACACTTGATCCCGCGCCAGCAAATGCCCTCTCTCATCGTGCTGGAGTCTGTTCTGCAATACTTCCCGTCCGTATCCCCCTATGGCGCGTGCAACTGCCGCTCTCTCATGACAAGTGCTGTGGTTCCGCAGAGAGGGAACGCGGCCTACGCCGGAGGGTATCGCGCGCCTCCTCGGCTTCCTGTTGCGTGGCGCCCGCGTCGCGCGCGCGTCCGGATCCGCTCCTCGGCCCTCAGCTCACTTTGAGTTGCGCAGAGACGATGCAGCCCGCGCCGTGTCCGCGATTTCGTGAGCACACTCCCGAGTTCCCCCGGGCCCGGATCCTTGATCCTCGGCACTGGCGCTGCTGCAGCTGATATAAGGAGCGGGCTTGCGCGCGCGCAGATGCCAGGAGTGCGAGGTGCTCGTGGGCTCTGGTGGGTTGCTAGACGCCTCCTGTGTGGCCATCGCCGAGTTCTGGCTCCCGCTCATCTTCATCGCCGGCGGGGCGAACCCCTGCCTGCTCTCCACGTGCGGGGTCCACGCCGCCTATAGCTACGCCCTTTCGAGCCCCGACGAGCACTTCCGCCTTCTCGGCGCTTCTGCCACCCGCCCCGACGCCCCTCCCCTGCCTGACCCCCCCAACGACGAGGCCTCAGCGTAGCCATGCGTAGCTCTAGTAGACCGGGCACGTGGGATTTGGGCAGTACGTATACTAGTGCGGACTCCGGGAGGGGGAACGGGGAGCCGGCTACTTGGTGCACTTGTAGATGGGGCGGCGGAAGTTCTCCCGCTCGTCCTCGGGCACCTGCGGGGCGTTCGGGCGGGCGGGGCGGGGCGGGCGGGCGGGCCGGGGGCGGACGCCGATGAGCTCGACGGAGGAGAAGCCTATGTCGCGGGCGAGGACGGCGGGGAAGGTGTCGGGCCGCAGCTTCGCGTGCTCGAAGTGGTACCGCGTCACCGGCGAGATCCGGTGCTTCTTCTGGTACGAGCGCCACGGCTGCGGCTCCAGAATCAGCACGCCCCCGGGCTTCAGGCTCCGGTGCATCTGCGGCGCCCCGTGAGGCGCGGGGGCGAGGCCGGCGGTGCTGCGCGCCTTGCGGAAGAGGAAGAGGAGGCCGTCGTCGCCCCAGTTGAGGTGCACCCACTTCGTCACGCTCATGCTGCGCCAGCCCGTCAGGCCCCTCCACGGCCCCACCGCGCGGCCTCACGCGCCACAAGATCACGTCGTAGGCGCCGTCCTCGCTGTGGTCGCCGTGGTCCGCCGCGGGTCCCGGCGGGGGCGGGGGGGCGGCCCCCTCGGCCCTCTCCTTCCTCCGCTTTGGGGGGGCCTCCTCCTCGGGCCCGGGCGCCGGCGGGGGCACCTCCGGACGCTCCATCTCCACGTAGTTCTCCACGCGGAACGAGACCTGCCGTCCCGTCGCGCCCCGCCCCGCCCCGCCCCGCGCAGCGCACGTTGTACGGCCAGCCGAGATCCTCCCGCGTGTGCGCCGGGCCCTGCCGCTCGGGCGCCGCCTCGTCCTCCTCGGGCGCTTCCTCCGGATCGCCCCGCCTGCGGCGCGCCATGCGCGCGGCCTCGGCCTCCTCCTCGATCGGCTCCTGCTCCTTCGTCTGCTGGGTCCGCATCATGTGCGTCGTAGGGCCTTCCTTCGCCCCCCGTAGCTGTGCCGCCCGCGGCACCATGCTCAGCGTTGTCGCCTTCGGGCCAGGCGGCGCCGCTGCAGGCGCCTCCGCCGCCGGAGACATCCGGGCCGACTCGGCGGGCTTCGAGCTGGGAGCGGGGCCCTGGGAGGCGGGTCCGCGGCCCCAGAACTGCTGCCGAACGTGGCGCCGCGCGTTTGCGATGAGCTTGGCGTCGATGTCGACCCCCACGATGTGCGCCGGCTCGAACTCCCGCGCTGCCCGCGCCTTCGCACTCAGCGCCCACCGGCGCTGCGCGGGCCGCGGCACGCACCGATCGCGATGGTCAGCGCGCCGGAGTTGCAGCCGACGTCCAGGCAGCGTTTGCCTCGGAACCAGCGACGCTTGAGGAACTGCATCCGCGCGTCCCCCTCGTGGCCCGTCCTGTAGCCGTAGTAGCGGTCGTAGTTCCCGAAGACGAATTTGCCGCGCCCGTGTCCTTTGCCCGGCCGGACGTCCCCGCCGTCCCGCACTGGGCGGCGATCCCCCTCACCCCTGCCTGGCGATGGCTTCCTCTCCTCCGCTCGCTGCATACGCGCAGCGCTCGAGCTTCCCTCCGCATCTTCTCCCGCAGACGCATGCGCGTCGTCGGATGCCTCCGGTGCTGGCGATGGAGCGTCTTCTTTGAGCTTGCGTCCGCGCGCCTTCTTCGATGCTGGCGGCGCCAGTTCGCGCACCTCCGCGTCCTCTGTGTGCTTCCGCTTCTTCTTCTTCTCTTGCGGTTCGCTGCCCACCTCGTCCAACGCCGCCTCCGGCTCAGGCGATGGTTCAGCAGCCGCGCGCTCTGCCTTCTTCTTCGCCCTCCGCTCCGACTGGCCGCCCTTGCCGTCGACGTCAATACACTTGTCCTTTTCGCGCCGCCGCTCCACCTCATCAATCGGGTCTACGTTGATACGCTCGCGGGATAGCTGGACGCGCGAGGGAGGCTCGCCATCGCTTCCGCGCGACGCCTTCCGCTTCTTGGAGCGCTTCTCACCGCTCTCCTCGCCCGCCATTGCAGCGAAAGAGTGCTGCACAGGGGGGTAGAGCCTGATACCTGCTGAGCGACAAAGCCCACCGCCTGGCCGCATAGCAGCTCAGTCGTAGCGTCCGCGCACGCGTAGCTGTCGTGGACAGACGCTCGATGGCGTCGCGGAACTCGCCGAAGCTGGAGGAAGGCGAGGTGCAGGAGGGCTCGCCCATCAGCCAGGACGGCGACGCTCGACGCCCCGCCAAAAGCGCTCCGCCGTCCGTGCCAAGCGATCCTCCGGCGGCCGAGCCGCCGCGGAAGAAGCGCAGCATTTGGGAGGCCCCCACGCCTCCGCCAACGCTGAGCGCAAACGAAGTGGACCTCAGTCCAGGCGGGGCGCCAGCTGCTGGCACGCCGGCCGCTGGGCAAGAGAACACTCCCGCGCACGAAGACTCGGCGCGAACGCCCGACGTGGAGCGCGCGAAGAAGGATGACGAGGAAGAGGAGGTGGAGAAGCGGGAGTATCACGCGACGCCGCCGGAATCGGTGGATCGGCCGCAGTCGAGCCCCTCGCCGGCGCCGGCTGGGGCGCGAGCCATCGTTAACGCCCTGCGGGACCGCGGCTTCGGTTCGCGCGCCCCTCGCCCCCGCGCGGGTCGCTGCGTAGGGCGGGAGTGCGACGGGCGGCGCGCAGGGTGCCGGAGCGTGGACTGCTACGAGAAGATGAACCGGATCGACGAGGGGACGTACGGGGTGGTCTTCCGGGCGCGGGACAAGGAGACGGGGGAGGTGGTGGCCCTCAAGAAGGTGAAGATGGAGCGGGAGCGCGAGGGCTTCCCCGTCACCTCCCTGCGCGAGATCAACATCCTACTCTCCATCCACCACAAGAACATCGTGAACGTGAAGGAGATCTGCGTGGGGCACAACCTCGACGCCATCTTCATGGTCATGGAGTTCATGGAGCACGACCTGAAGAGCCTGATGGAGGGCATGAAGCAGCCGTTCACGACGGCCGAGGTCAAGTGCCTGCTGCTGCAGCTCCTCGAGGGGATCGCGGCGCTCCACGACAACTGGATCCTGCACCGCGACCTCAAGACCTCCAACCTGCTCATGGACAACGCCGGCCACCTCAAGATCTGCGACTTCGGCCTCGCCCGCCAGTACGGCTCCCCCCTCAAGCCCTACACCCACATGGTCGTCACCCTCTGGTACCGGTGCGCGCGCCCCCGCCCCGCCCCGCCCCGCCCCGCCGCGCCCCGGCGGCGGGGGTGACGGGCGGCAGGGCGCCGGAGCTGCTGCTGGGGGCGAAGAGCTACTCGACGGCGATCGACATGTGGTCGGCGGGGTGCATCTTCGCGGAGATGCTGCAGCGCGAGCCCCTCGTCATGGGCAAGGGCGAGATCGACCAGATCGACAAGGCCCGCCCGCCCCGCCCGCCCCGCCCCCGCCGCCCCGCCCGAGCCGCCGCCAGATCTTCCGCCTGCTGGGGACCCCGACGAAGGAGATCTGGAAGGGGGTGGACGAGCTGCCGAACTTCAAGAAGGTGCGGTGGGTGCAGCAGCCGTACAACAACCTGCGGCAGAAGTTCCCGCCGGCCTCCTTCATCCCGGGCAAGCCGCACCTCTCCGAGGCCGGCTTCGACCTCCTCAACCGCATGCTCACCTACGACCCCGTGTCCGCCCCGCCCCGCCCCGCCCCGCCGCGCCGGGCGCGAGGCGGGGCGCAGGAAGCGGATCTCGGCGGCGGAGGCGCTGCGGCACCCGTGGTTCCAGGAGAGCCCGCCGGCGAAGGACCCGGAGCTGATGCCGACCTTCCCGTCGCTGCACGAGGACCCGACGCGGAAGCGGCGGCGCGGGGAGGACGAGGACCTCCTCCACGAGCTCGAGGTCCGCCGCGGCGCCGTCAAGGAGGAAGAGGAAACGGACTACTCTGCCTTCGACCGGCACGCCTATCCGCCCCGCACCGCTCCCGCCCCCGCTCACGCCCCCGCAGGAGCTACGCCGCCAAGGGCGGCCCGCCCCCCGCCGGCTTCAAGCTCAAGGCCGCCCCATGACCCGCCACCCTTTCCCGCCCCATCCGCCTCCCGCCCTCTGCGCAGCCTCGGCCACCGGGACCACCCCTGACCTCCCTTCGCCCATGCTGCCCCCCCGGCCTCCTGTCCCGACCCTTCCTCCGCCCCGTACTAAGCTCCAGCGTCCTCTCTCCTTCCGGCCGCCCCTCGCGTGGTTCCAGCTGTTGGCAGCGGCCCTGGGTCTCGCTTCCCCCGCGCCCCGCTCCCGCGGTCTGCGGCCTGCTTTGTCAGCCCCCGTCGTCCCTGTCCGCTCTTCGCTCTGTTCAATAGTTATGTAATCGATAGACAGCTGCTCGCGGCGCCGCGGGCCTCGTGCATAGGCCGGGGCCGGCGGGGCGCTTAAGAGGAGAGGAAGCCCTTGCCGCCGCGGGCGTCCTGGACCTGCGGGGCGTGTCGGCGCAGCGCGGCGGCGGCGGGGCGGCGGCAGGGCACCTGGTGCTTGACGGCCTGGGCGACCTCGGCGAGGGGGAAGACGCGCCCCGAGTGCGGCTTCACCGCCCCGTCCGCGAGCAGCGCCATGCAGTCTTGCGCCAGCGCCCGCGACCTGCGCCCGCGTCGGCCCCCGCCGCCCCGCGCCCCCGCCCGGGCGGCGCACTTCTCCGCCCCCGCCGCGTAGAGCCTCGGGGTGATCCAAAAGCCTGCGGGGGCGGGCGCCGGCGTCGTGCCCCGGCTCGCGGGGGCGGCGGGGGATGGGGCGGGGCGGGGCGGGCGGACCGTGGATCTTGACGTCGCGGAAGAGGCAGTCGACGACGCTGCCCTTGAAGTCGAGGCCGGCCATCGCGCCGTAGACGAGCACCACGCCGCCGTCCTTCACCGCGTTCGAGATCCACGCCGTCTTGTCGCCCCCGACGGGCTCGATGGCGGCGTCGGCGAGGGCGCCCCCCGTGGCGGCCCGCACGCGCGCCGCCAGGTCCTCCCCCTCGACCAGCACCACGTCGCCCCCGAGCGCCCGCAGCTCCTCCACCAGCGCCGCCCGCCGCACCACGTTGATCGTGCGGAAGCCCAGCGCGCGCCCCATCTCGATCACTTGCCGCCCCAGCACCGAGCCGGCCGCGTTGTTGATGAGCCACCCGCGGGTGCCGGGCAGGCCGAGCTCCCGCACCATCGCCAGCGCCGTCATCGGGTTCACGACCTGCGCGCCCCCTCAGCGCGGCGGCGGAGCGCGCCGCCGCCCCGCCGAGGCGCCCGCCGCCGCCGCACCAGCTGTGCCGCCGCCTGGTCCTGCGCCCCAAAGCTAAGAGCGGGGCGGGCCGTGGGAGGGCCGGCCGGGGCGGGCGACGCGTACGGAGACCCCCTCAGGGACGGGCACGATCCACTACCGTGCAGTTCACAGTCAGTTCCTAGGATTCGAAGCCGAACGCGAAACGAAGGCGGAGTCCCAGGTACCTCGGCGGGCATCTCAACGTAGTCCGCCCAGGAGCCGCGGCCGGCCTTGAGCGCCTGTCCCCCGGGCCCCCGTCAGGTGCGTGCGTCCGGTGGGGCGCTGCGACGCGGCACAGCGAGATGGCACGCGCCTCGGTGATGAAGATCGGCACCACGCGCTGGCCCGTCGCGAAACCACTGACGCCAGCGCCCACCTGCGCCGCGGCGTTAACCGCGCGTGTGTACGCGCCCGGCCGCCCTCACCATCTCCACAACGCCGAGGCCCTCGAGGCCAGGGGTCGCAGGGAGCGAGCGTGGCGTGTTGAAGCCCGGGTAAACGCCCATGATGGAGAAAATGTCCGCCTGCACGTGCACAGCGCGCGAGCTGAACGTCAGCGAATGTTCGCAATGCAATGGCGCGCGCAGCTCGTGCAAGACGATCCCGTGGACCCTCGCGCATATGCAGTGTATTACGCACAGGGTCAACCGGACGCAGCGTCATCCGCACGACGACATGGCCGGGTTGCACTGCAGACGGCTTCGGGCATGGCACGATGGAGAACTCGGCGGTCTCCGCGGAACCGTACGACGTCAAATGAACGGCCGACATTGTATCCTCAGCTATCCTGTTAACAGGCCGGCTAGGCACGTGTCGACGTCGGGAATGCGCTACCCCCAACCGCGGCTTCGTTAAAATTCTTAGCCGCTTCTACTGGCCTTCTAGCCTTCTGCAAGCCTTCTGCCAGCTTGAACCGCTTTCCTGCGCCGCTCGTGGCATTCAGAGCGGCCGCGGCCGTGCGAGCCGCTGCGCGCGTTCCGGCCGATGCGGATGAGGCCGGCCGCGAGGCCGCCCGTGCCGGACGCGGCGGATGCCCGTGCATCGTTCTGGCTCGGGTCCGGCATCGCGCCCCCGCCGGGCTCGCGGGACGCCGGCTCCGCGCGAGATCACTTAGTCTGGAGCTGGGAGGACTCCGACGCCCTGTACGCCGCCCGGGGACTGGCACCGCCCACCCTCTTCGACGCCTTACGATCCGCCGCGCAGATTCGAGCGAAGGCCGGGCGAGGGCGGCGCTTCGCACTGTCTCCGGGCCCTCGTCAATGTTCTCATTCTGGTCAGTCCGGCTCCGCTGCCACTGGCCAGCCCGGGCAGTCCGGCGAGCCGCTGAGCGCACGCAGATCACCGTGTGGCCGGCGGCGGTACTGGCGGGGCTCGTGGGCGCCACACTCCTTCTCGCGGCCACGCCCTTCTGGGCGCCGTGCGCGATCGGGCGGCGGGGGAGCCTGGCGGTCGTCCCCGAGGTCCTCTTCTCCCCGTGGACCTGCCTCTTCGCCTGGATCCGCTCCTCGCCGGCCCTCCCCGTGCGGCCCAGCTAGCCCGCCCCCGGGCCCTTAGGCTTCCCGCCCCACCTCGCCCGTCCATCCCAACCCCGGCCCTCCGAAACTCGATGGACGCTCGATCTGACTCACGGTCTACTCGACACCTCGCCGCTGATGTAGCCCGGGCCTACGGCGGCCTCCCGGGCCCGGAGGGGCCTGGGGGCGCCGCGGGGGCGGGGCTGGGGGCGGGCGCCGCCTCGGAGCCGAGGGCGGCGAGGCGGCGGAGGCGGGCGAGCTCGCCGCGGGCGGCCTCGCGCGTGGGGCAGGCCGCGAGGCGGGCGGCGGCGGCGCGGAGGAAGGCGGGCGGGCGGCGGCGGGGCCGGCGGAGAGAAGGGCGGCGGCCTCGGAGGGGCGAGGCGGCGGCCGCGGTCGAGGAGGAGCCCCTCGAGGAGCTGCTCGGCCTCCAGCGCGCTCAGGGCCCCACCTCCACCCGCCCCGCCCCGAGCGCCGCCGCGAGGGCGGGCAGGCCAGCGCACTCGGCCCGGCAGGCGAGCAGCAGGCGGGGCGGGGCGGCGAGACGGCGGCGGCGAGCTGGAGGAGGCCGGCGGCGAGCTCCTCGGCCGCCGGCGGGCCGCCCCGCAGCGCCTCGTCGAGGCCGTCCAGCGCGAGCAGCAGCGGCGGCGGCGGCGCCGCGCCCTCCAGCGCCTCCCGCGCCGCCTCCAGCGCCCGCCGCAGGAGCGGCGCGGGGGCACCGCCCCACGCGGCCCCGCCGGCGAGGACGAGGGCGACGGGGCAGCCGGCGGAGGCGGCGTCGCGGGCGGCGCGGCACAGCAGTGCGCTCTTCCCGCGCCGCGCGGCCCGACGAGCACCAGCGCGCGCGGCCCCTCGGGGCCGGGGCCTCCGGCGCGGGCCCGCCGGGCGGCGGCGGGTCGGCCGGCTGCGAAGGCAGCGAGGCGCTCGCGGAGGGCGTGCCGCCCGACGAAGGCCGCGCACTCGAAGTCGGCCGCCAGCGCGCCTTGGTCCCCCTCCTCGCCGGGGGGCCGGGGCCGGGGCCGGCGCCGCGGCCGCAGCTGCGGGGCGAGGGCGGCGGCGGCCTCGCGGAAGGCGCGCATTGCGGCTCGCGCAGCTGGCGGGGCCCCTCGTAGAGCGCCGGGCGCACGGCGGGGCAGGCGGCGAGGCGCTGGCGGAGGGCGGCGCAGGCCGGCGCGCACGGCCCCGCCCGCAGGAAGGCGAAGGCCCTGATCCTCGCGACGTCCTCCCCGCCCGCCCCCAGCACCCCGTACCACGCCTCCAGCTCCTGCGCGCCCGCCTCGGGCCACCCGTCCAGCCACGCCCCGTCCTCCCACGCCTGTCGCCCCCCCCCTCGCCGCCCGCCCCCGCGTCCCCGCCGCCCCGCGCCGCGCACCTCGTGGCGCCGCCGCTCCGGAGCCGCGTCCCACTCCATGCCCCCTAGCATCGTCACGAACCTGCCGACGGCACCCCTTCGAGAGGGCCGCGCCGCTGGGAGGAGCGCCGCGCACCAGGGTCTGCACGCCGCAATCCTCTCGAGGCGGAACGTGAGGCCCCCAGGCCCCTCCCCCGCCCACCGCACGTCCCTGCCACCCACGCGTGAGAGCTGTTGTGGTACCGTTGCGAGCTCGATGCGCATGCGGGCGCCTGGGCTGCGACTCACATGAACAAGAAACGGAGGCGAAGGGCGCGGCCAGACTCGTCTAGCTTGTGCACGATCCCCTCCAGCTCGGCGCTGATGCAAATGAACCAGTGCCCAAATGGTACTGAAGCTTACTCACCGCTCGTCGTCGAAGCCAGCGGAAGGGAGAGAGACATAGATCTAGACGCGGATCAGCTCCCATAGACTGTTCACGCACAAGCAGCATGCGAGCTACTCACCCGCACTAGCCTCACGATCTGAGCTGACCGCTCTTTGGCCTCCGCCGCGTCCAGCTGCCGTTTAATCGTCCGCTGCAGCAGCTCCGGCGGCGAGAGCGGCGCGGGCGGGGCAGGGGCCGCTACGCCCGGCTGCGCAGAAGCGCCGGATGCTTGTACTGCGGGCAGCGCTACCGTGCTCGGCAGCTCCGACGAGCGCCGGCGGAGCGCGCCGGCCCTAGCGCCCATCGATGTCGTCTTGGTTCACCGGCATCTCCGCGCAACTCGAAGCTCCAAGCGACTTATCGCCTGCTGGATCAACTCAGGTTCAACTGCATCAATGGGGTACGCCAAACGTCGACCCGCCAACCTGGCCGACTCCCGCTCTGAAGCCGCGGAAAAGCGAGGAACCGAAGATCGTCATGCGAGCCGTCTTGCACGCGTGTGCCTTCCTGGCGCTTCTCGCGGCGGTGCAGTCTTTCAGCGGCCCAGAAGGCCGGGCCAGCGCTCGCGTCGCCGCTGTCCGTCTGCGCATTGCAGATGCGCTGGGCTCGCTACCGCGCTGCAAAAAACTCGTCTACGCCTTTCAGGGCGATGCGGCGGGCGCGCTCCTGTCCTCAGCACGCCTAACCGACCGGGAGGTGATTCCATCATCATCCATTGCTCAAGAGACTCTTGGTTCCGCTGACGGCATCCGGCCGCAGCTGCAGCTTGGCAGTTTCTTCGTTGTGGTGCCGCGGGAGCTTCAGACGCGCACGGCGCTTGTGACGCTCGATTGTCCCGGGTCATCTCTGTGCCTCATCTCGCTGCTCGTTTTCTAATACAATGAAGCAGAGTGCGCGCAAGCTCCGGAGTTGTGTGGGATTTGGACGACGCCGGCGCGGGCGAATTCGAGCTTGGCGAGGTCGCGCTTGAGGTCGGGCGTCCCGTCACGGCATCATCAGCGCAGGAGCGAGTTGTGGCGAAGGAGCAGAAACCTGTTCACAGTCCCGAGTGCTCAAGTTCGGAGGAACCTGCTGCTGCGAAGCCAGCTGTTTACGTTAGCACTGAAGCTGAGCATGCTGACGTCCTTCACGCATCGATAGCTGCGGGCGCCGAGTCTGAATCGACAGCTGCAGGTGCAGGTGCTGCAGGTGCCATGTTTTGACGGTGAAACTCAACAAAAATCCAACAGATGCCATGAGCTGCGAGGGAATGAAAGAATGCGGAGAAATTTCGCAAAACAGCAAGGAAGGTCACAGCAGGCCCAACAGAGACCGGTCCGCAGTTTGCATTTTTCACTGTCCAACAACATTAACTGTTTCCGCCAGTCTTAGAAAGCAACTTGCACTTGGTGCTATTCTCTCGGTCGAGCTTGCAGCTCTGTACTCCCTCCACTCCCTCATTGGCAGGGCTGGGTCAACATCATCTCAATCTTAGCTCAGTGTGTATTAATATGCAATTACAAAGATGTGACTTGCAAAGCGAGAATATGCAATTACGGAAGCGTCATGCCACGACCGGGCTTCGGCCAGGGTGCAGAGGTATCGATAGGTGATGAGGCTTCATCTTGTCGCTTGCTGCGAGGGCGGCTGCGGCCGCTAGGGATGCTTGGAGATCGGCCTTGTCTCGTCCCTTTAACGCATGACAGCGCGGAAGAAGCCGCCCCTTCGCGATGGCTCCGCTCAACTGTCGGACGCTGGGATTGCAACTTGGAGGAGGCGTGACCTGAGGCGAAACGGTTAGTTACTCGGAACGTGTAAGACAAAGAATCGCACCTCGATGACAATAGTGCTCCGGGACGCTGGCCCAGATCCCGTCGACCGGGTCCGCGGCGACCGTTCACAGCCCTGGCTGCCCGCTGGCATCGATCCGGGGCGCTGCGGATCCTGTGCGGACGGCCTCTCCGTCTCGGGGCCATGGGAAGTCCAATCCGGCCCCTGTGCAGTGCGTCCTGTCGGTCATGTCAATTGCATGAAACGCCACGCTAACGGCAGGTGCGTGCCTGGGCAGGATCCGCTTGCGAAAAGAACAGCCGCTCTTTCCTCGAGAAGATCGGGCGCCATTACGCCGTCGGCTGGAGCACCGGCTGCACGCCCGGTCGGACGTGAGCTTGCAAAAAGAGCGCTCACACGCGAACGCACCAGCACTTGCACTTGCTGGGACTGGCAAACACAGGAATGAACATCCAGAGGGTGTCACATACGCGCGCATGGGTCTGGGCATGACAACCTCCACAGCTGCAGCACGACACGCGGCTTGGCGCTGGTTCTGCTGTGAAATAACGCCTTGCTCACAGAATGACACAGATGGCAGGCAGATATAACAAGACCACAAGCCGGCCGCTGCGGCGCCTTTTAACCGCCGAGGCGGATGGAGGGTGCGGCGGATGCTGGCGCTGATCGACTTTAAGCCTCTTGATGTCGATATAAGCAAACTGAGTTCAGTTTGGTCCGTGGGGCCAGCTCCTGGAAGCACACGTAGCTCGAGTCCGGGTAGATGAACTTCGTTCGCCCTTCGACTTGCCGGTTACTTCGCTCTGCGGCCTAGCTTTCGCAGCGACTTGGTCCGCTTCATTTCGAGAGGATTCTCTAAAGCGGTTCGGCCACTCCCTCGTGCACGTTTTTCAAACGCAGGTGGGCTTCCTCGGCTCGCGGGCGGTGGGAGCGCCCACTGCAGCGGAGCGATCGACCGGCACAGCCGAGCCTGATCATCGCACTGAACCGCAGGTCGCCGCGCGCCGGGCGCCGCAGCGATGAGCGGCCGCGCTGCTCGGGCAAGCGGAGCGCGGGAGCGCGTTTCAAGCGGGACACTGCCGTCGGCTGCAGATCTGAAAGCACGCATAACCAGCCTTGGAGAGAACCTCGCCAAGGTAGGTCCATCTCCAGGGCGAAGGTCAGCGGCTCTGAGTTGACCGGCCGCGTTGAAAGCTCCAGGAAGGGCGGGCTGTCGACGCCGAGCTCGGAGACGCGCGGGCGAGGCTCGATACGCTCCTGCGGCAGAAAGCCGAGTGGCGCGAGGAGCTCACTCGTGACAGGGAGAATATCAGGTCGAACCTGGACCCGCGCTCCTCCTCGGCGTCGGCCAAGTCCGTTCGGTGCGCCGCGGGCCCGGCGGGGGCGGGCGGAGCTGCCCTGAGCGGCGCGATGCCAGGTTCAGCGAGACGGGGGCCGGCGGGGCGGCCGTGGGAGGCATGTCGTCACCGGCGGGGACGCGGGAGTCGAGCGCGTCGACGCTCGCGGCGACGCCGCTCGCCGGGTCGCCCGCCACGTCGCCTGCGACGGCGCTCGCCACGGCCAAGCTCTCCGTCTCCGGCTACTCCCCCGCCGCCCTCCCCAGCGCGCCGCCCAGCACGCCCTTCCCCGCCAACGCCGGCACCGCCCGCCTCGAGATGCGGTGCGGGGGGGGCCCCGGGGCGGGGCGCGGGGCGCGGGTGTGAGCGCGGGGGCAGGGTGCGGGAGCTGGAGGGTGACCTGCGGCGGGAGCGGTCGCGGGTGGGGGCGATGGACGCGGAGCGCATCGAGCTGGAGACGGCGCTGAGCTCGCTCGAGAGCGGGCGGCAGATCGCCGAGCGGCACCGCCGCCGCCTCGAGCTCGAGGTCAAGGGCGCCCGCGAGGGCCTCGCCCGCAAGGAGGCCGAGCGCGCCGCCGTCGACGAGGAGAACCGCCGCCTGAACGAGCGCCTTGCTGGCCCGCCCCGCGCCCCGCCCCGCCGCCGCCGCGGGGCCCGACGCCGGCGCAGAGGTGATGGCCGTGCTGACGGAGCTGGAGCGCGCCGGGCCGCAGGAGCAGCTCGCCCAGGTCGCCCCCGCCGCCTCTCGGGGCGGGGCCGGCGGCTGAGCTGGGGCGGGGCGGGGCAGGTGGCGGCGGTGGCGCGGGAGCGGGAGGCGGCGGAGGAGCGGGCGGCGAGGCTGGAGCGGGAGGTGCGGGCGGTGCAGGAGCAGCTCGCCCTCGAGCGCTCCGTCGAGGCCGTCGCCGACGAGGAGCGCCGCCGCCTCGCCCGTCCGCGCCCCGCCCCGCCCGCCCCGCCCCGCTCCGCCGACGGCCGCGCAGGCGCCCTCGAGGAGGAGCGCGCGGCGCGCGCGGAGGCGGAGGCGGAGGCGGCGCGGCAGCGCGCGCGGGCCGAGGGCCACGCCGAGGAGGCCCGCGCGGCGGCGGCGAGCGCGGCGGCGGCGGCGGAGGAGGCGGCGCGGGGCGCTGGGGAGCGGCTGCGGGCGGCGGAGGCGGAGTGCGCGGGCCTGCGGGAGGCCCTCGCGGTCGCCCGCGCCGACGCCGCCGCCGCCCTCCGCCGCGCGGAGGAGGCCCGCCCCGCCCCGGCCCGCCCGCCTCGCCCGCGGCTCAGCGCCGGGCGGGCAGGCGGAGCGGGCGGGGAGCGGGCGGCGCGGGAGGCGGACGAGGCGGCGCGGGGGCGGGCGGAGGCGGTGCGGCGGGCGGAGGCGGCGCGGGAGCCGCTGCTCTCGGAGGCGGTGCGGGAGCTGGACGGGAAGTGGCGGGCCGAGGTGGCCGAGGTGGCGGGCGAGAACGAGCGGCTGCGGACGCGCGCGCGGAGCTCGAGGACGACCTCGCCATCGCCTCCCACCGCGTCGACGAGCTCGAGCGGCCGCCCGCCCCGCCCGTCCCCGCGCAGCCCCTCACGCCCCCGCAGCCTCGCCCGCGCCCTCAACGCCCAGCTCGCCGCCGAGCAGCGGTGCCGGCCGCCCCGCCCCGCCCCGCCCCGCGCCGCGCCGGCCGCGGGCGACGGGCGGCAGGCTGTGCGACGACTTCGAGCGGGAGCTGCTCGACCTGCGCCGCCTCCACGAGCTCTCCACCGCCCTCCCTCCCCGCCGCCCGCGCGCCCCGCTCTCCCCGCCAAGCCCGCCCCCTCCCCGCCGTGCGCGCCCCGCCCCGGCCCGCGCGCGCCTCACGGAACGCAGGAACGGGCGGAGGCGGCGGCGCTGCGGCGCGAGGTGGAGCGGGTGGCGGAGGAGCTCTCGGCGGCGCGCGCCGCGCTGCAGGAGGCCGAGCGGCGCGCCGAGGAGGCCGAGGCGGAGGGCGCCCGCGAGCGCCGCCGCCGCCGCGAGGCCGACGCCGAGCGCGCCCGGTCCGCCCGCCCCGCGCCCCGGCCGGGCCCCGGCGCGAGGGCGCGCAGCGCGAAGGAGCGGGCGGAGGCGGCGGAGCGGTCGCGCGGGGAGGCGGCGGCGGAGGCGAAGCGGCTGCAGGCGGAGCTGGCGTCGATCGTGCAGACGCAGGGGAGGAGTCGCGGCGGGGCGAGGCGGCGCGGGCGGCGGCGGAGGCGGCGCGGGCGCAGGCGGAGGGCCTCGAGGCCGACCTCCGCCGCGCCCGCGCCGACTGCGAGCGCCTCTCCTCCGCCCTCGCCGCCGCCGAGCGCCGCGCCGACGCCGCCGTCCGCCCCGCCCGCCCCGCCCGCCCGCGCCGCGCGCTCGAGCGGGGCGCAGGAGGCGGCCGCGGCGGCGGCCGGGGAGGAGGCGCGGGCGCGGCGGGAGGCGCGGGCGTCGGAGCGGAAGGCGGCGTGGGAGGAGGCGGAGCGGGAGCGGGCGGAGGCGCGGGAGCTGCGGCGGCGGCTGGAGCGGGCGAGCGGCGAGCGGGCGGCGCTGGAGGCGGAGCTGGAGGCGCACGCGCAGCTGCTGGGGAGCGGGAGGGGGCGCTGCAGGGCGAGCGCGCCGCCCTCACGGAGCGCTGCGAGGCGCTCCAGGCCGAGCTCACCAGGCTCCGCGAACGGGTGCCCCCGCGCCGGCCCCCGCCGCCACGCCCGCGCTCACCCCGCGCCGCAGGCCGCCGGCAGCTTCGCCAAGCTCCGCGAGTGCGCCTGGCCGGCCCCGTGGCGCCCCCGGGCCGACGGGGCGCAGGGAGCTGGAGGCGGCGCGGGCGGAGGGGCGCCTGGCGCGGGAGCGGGGGAGGGCCTGGCGCGCGTCGTCGCCCTCCTCGAGGGCGAGAACGGCGGCCTCGAGCGCTCCCTCGACGCCCTCTGCGCCTCCGCCGTCGAGGCCGCCAAGGCCCGCCCCGCCCGCCCGCCCCACCTCTGCCCGCGCCCGGGCGAGGCGGCGCGCAGGGCCTGGAGGCGGTGGAGGCGTACTGGGCGGGCCGCTTCCGGGCGGAGTCGGCGGAGCGGAAGCGGCTCGCCGCGCAGGTCGCCACCCTCGAGGCCGAGCTCCAGACGGCGCGCCGCCCGCCCCGCCCCCGCCGGGCCCCGGGGCGCGACGGGCGGCAGGCGACGCTGGCGAAGCTCGAGGCGGAGGTGGAGTGCGACCGGATGCGGGGGCGGCTCGCGTCGGAGCGGCGGCGGCGGCGGGCGGCGGAGGCGGAGCTCGGGGACGGCCACTCCGAGCGCCCGCCCTCGCCGCCGCGCCCTCCCCAGCCGGCACCCCGCACGCCCCCTCCGTCCGCCCCGCCCCGCCCGCCCGCCCCGCCGGGGCCGACGGCGGGGCGGCAGAGCTCGCGGCGGACGCTGGTCGGGGGCGAGGGCGCCGCCTCCTCCCGGGTGCGGCCCGCGCCCCGCCGCCCGCCGGGGCGCCTCACGCGCGCGCAGGCGCCGGTGCCGCTGCTGCGGCGGATGATCTCCGGGGGCGAGGGCGGGAGGTGCGGGGCCCCGACGGCTCCCCGCTGCACCCGTCGCACGTCGCCCTCCTCGCCGCCGCCGAGAGCGACCTCCTCAAGCGCGCCCGCCCGCCCGCCGCCGCCCGGCGCTGAGGCGGCGGCAGGCAGCGGCACGAGGCGGAGGCGCTGGCGGAGCAGCTGGCGGCGGCGCAGCGGGAGGCGGCGGCGCTGGGCGCCAAGGCCGACCTCCTCGCCCGCCAGAAGCTCGCACTCGAGGAGACCATCGCCCGCCAGGCCCGCCCCGCCCCGCCCGCCCCGCCCCGCCCCGCCCCGACGCGCCCCGACGCGCCCCGCGACGGGTGCGCAGACGATGGAGCTGGAGTACCTCAACGCGCGGCTCGGGGTGGCCGGGCGGGAGCGCGAGGCGGCCCCGCAGGCGCTGCCGCTCTTCGCGCCCCTGCCGAGGCCCTCGAGGAGCTCGCCGCCCGCGCGGCCGCCCGCGGCGGCGAGGAGGCGGCCTCGCCCCGCGAGGCCGGCCTCGGGAGCCCGCAGCGGGCGCTCCTCTCGGCGCGCCTCGCGGCGCTGCGGGGGCGGCAGGAGGGGACGAGCGGGAGGCGCTCCACCAGAAGATCGAGCGGCTGCGGGGCGCGCTCGTGGAGGCCGAGGGGGCGCTGCAGGCGGAGCGGGAGGCGGGGCGGGGCGTGGAGGAGGCGATCGTGCGGCAGGAGGAGTCGTACGCGCAGCTGCGCGCCCTCTACCTCGACCTCGAGACGCGCCTCGAGGAGCGCGCCCCGGCCTTCGACGCCGCCGGCGCCGTCGCCCGCCTCCAGGAGGTCCCCCCGCCCCGCGCCCCCCCGCCGGCCCCGCGCCCCGCTGAGGCCCGCGCAGGCCTTCCGCACCTACCACGCCTTCCTGGAGGCCAACGCGGCCGTCAAGAACCTGCGCATCTCCTCCCTCGAGGGGCAGCTCGCCGCCCTCCAGCGCGCCTCGGGCCCCCACGCCCGCCCCGCCCCCGCCCCGAGCTCCCGGCCCGGCCCCCGGCCCGCATCCCTCGCCGCCAGGCCGCCCCGCCCGCCGGCCGGCCCAGGCCTGGGGCGGCCCCTCTCGCCCCTCCCCGACGGGCCGTTCCGCCCCTCGGCCCCGATCGCGGACGCCGTCATCGAGTAGGCCGCGCGGCGCGCGCGTGTCGCGGAACTCAGACGCGTGCAGCCTGAACACGCGCCCCGAGTCGCCCACGGCCCGCAAGCGGCGCGCCTCGCAAGGAGTAATCTCTGCTGCATTCTACGACGTGGGCGCGCGGAGGCAAACAACGGGGGCGGCGGGGTGCACAGGCGAGCCGGGGCGGGGCGGGGGGCGGGATCAGTAGAGGGTGGCGTGCTGGCGGGTGCGGCTCGGGTCCTCGAGCTGGGCGGCGACCCGGGCGGCCGTCTCGCGCAGCTGGTTGTCCCCGTGCGGGTCCTGCGACGGCCGCGGCCGCGCCCGGCGCCGGTGCCGCCCCGCCGCCAGCACCTGCTGCATCGAGGCCCTGCGGGGGACGTCAAGCGCGGCGGGGGCCGGGGCGGGGCGGGGCGGGGCGGGGCGGACGGGGCGGTGGTGCCGCCGGGGAGCTCGGCGTACTGGAGGTTGGGGCAGGTGTAGGCGAGGCCGTTGAGGAAGTCGAGGGCGGCGGGGCCGGCGTCCATCGAGGAGACGTCCAGCGCCGTCAGGTTCCCGATCCGCGCCAGGCACTCCAGCGCCAGCTTCCCGTCCATCGTCCCGTGCGCCCCGTGCGGCATCGCCAGCGACTCCAGCGTCTCCGCGTGCACTGCCGCGCCCCGCCCGCTCACCCCCGCCCGCCCGCCCGGCGGCGCCGGGGGCGCGCACTGGTGATCCACTCCCAGAAGTCGGGGCTCCAGGAGTCGCCGCAGCAGGAGAGGTCGAGGGCGCGCACGCCGCGCAGGTTGTCCTTGAGCGACTTGAGGCCGCTGCAGTCCGAGAAGGCCAGCGCGCGGCACCCGCGCGCCACGAGCGACTTGAGCGCGAGGCCGGCGCCACCGTCGCCTGCGCCCCGCCGCCGCCCCGTCGGCCCCACGGCGGCGGCGCGGGGCGGCGCGGGGCGGCACCGAAGGCGATCTGGAGGCCGGTGACCTCGGCAGCGAGGAAGCCGATGCAGGGGCGCGCCAGGTCGACGATCCCGCCGGGGCCCGACGCGAACGCCTCCACGTTCGCGAAGCTGCCGCGCGTGAGCGCGCCGCGCGGGGGGGCAGGGGGCGCGGCCGGCACCGGAGGTTGGGGAAAGAGATGCGGAGCTTCTTGAAGAAGTCGGCGTCGACGCAGGGGGGCATGCGCTGGGCGAGGCCGATGCGCTCGAGCTTGCTGTCCTGCCCCCCGAACTCCTTGAGCACGTTCGCGAGCTCGATCGGGTTCATCTCGCTGGCCGTCACGATCTCGAGCTCCTGCAGCTGCGGCATCTGCTTCGGCAGGCCGAGGCGCGTCGCCAGCGGGCCCCGCGCGTCCGACAGGCCCAGCGCCGGCATGTTCGGGCCCCAGCGCAGATCGAACGCCAGCGAGCGAACGGACGGCGGAAGCGACTGCAGGATGATGCCCACGCGGCGCATGTACTCCGACGCGTCCACGTGCATGAGCTCGCCGACGGCCTCCAGGATAATGGTGAGCCCGACCTTGTGCGCCGTGGCGAGCGGCGTCTGGTTCACGATCAGCCCGACCTGGTGCTCCTGGTACCAGCCGTCGGCTGGGGCCTCCGGCGTCGTCGTTGGGTCCATGACGGGCACCGCCGGCATGCTGCGCGACGCAGGTCGAGCGCCGTTAGCTAGCTCACATCGTGCAGCAGACAATGCAAGTACTCGCACGAACCGAACGTTGAGGGTGACCGCGGGCCACGGCGGGCTGTCCGAGCTCTGCATGTGCCAGACCCGGCCAGGGCAGAGCGGCTCAGTGTTCTCGGGCAGAACAGTGCCCGCTTCGGCTGCGTCTCCGGGCTGACCACTCTCCTTTCTGGCGGCATCTGCGAGGGCATACGCCTCGCGCTTGATCCTGACGCGCGAACGGCCTCAGCGAGACTTTTCAAAATCAAACGCGGTGGGCGCGCACCTCTTCTTGTTCCTGAGAGTTTAAACGTGCGGATAAACTTCGTTAGATATGAGGAAAAGCCAGAAAGACCCGATGCTCCTCACCTTTTTGAATCCACCGGCTCGCCCTCGCCCGCCTTCTGGATCTCAAGCTGCCGGCGAGCCGAGTCCTTGTTCTTCTCCCAGAGATGAGCAGCAGCAGCATAGATGCTCGAACGCTCCTCCTCCGAGAAAACGGGGCGGAATGGGCAGCTGCGGCGCGGTCGGATTTCGGAACCACGAGGCGGCGCGGAGAAGGCGGAAAGACGCACTAGCAGGTGATTTCGCCAGTAACATCGCAATTTTCGTGATAGGCTTGCTGCTGGTATGCGGATTCCGGCGCCGGAACGTGCACTATCTCGGCGCCCACGATGTCCGGAAGATGCGCGGGCTGCGCCTGCGGATCCAGGGCGCCCGCCGCGACGACGAGCTGCCCGCCCTGGTCCATCACCTGGGGCTGGTAGTGCTGCTCTACAACCTGCGCTTCCATCCTTCTTGTGGCTTGTACCCACTGAAGAAACCTCTACCCCCTGACTGCGCCGAAAATCAAAGCCATCTCGCGTCGCGCTGTTGCGCGCGTTTCCCGCCACGCAGGGCGCCCCGATTTCACCGCCTCGGCGGCCTGGCTGCTCGCGGCGGTGGGGGCGCGCGAGACGGGGATGGTGCCGCGCGCTGTACGCCCCGCCCCTCTCGGAGGAGGCGCGCCGCGACTGCATCCGGCGGGTGACGACGGAGTGGCTCGACCAGCGGCGCCGCAACGTGCCCCTCGACCTCTGCAAGCGCGTCCTCGCCGGCCTCCCGGGGGCCGCCAGCCCCCTCTACCTCGCCGCCGTCATGGGCGAGCTCCGCGGCCTCATCTGGTGCGGGGCGCCCGCCCCAGCCCCGCGCGCCGGCCCCACGGGCGCTGGCCCGACGGTCGGGGGCGGCCGGCAGGACGCGGGACATCGAGGGCCTCTCGGGGGACATCGCGGCGGTGGCGACGCAAGGCGCTTCGCCGGCCGCGCTCGCCCCCGCGCTGCTGCGCGCGTGGGCGGCGCAGGTCGGCGAGCGGCCCTTCTGGGACGCCCTCTTCTGCATCGCCCTCCTCGGCGTGCGCGGCGCAGCGCCCGGCCCCGCGCGGCGCAGCGGGGGCCGACCGGGCGCGGGGGCGGGGCGGCAGGGGGCGTACGAGGCGGAGGTGCGGGAGGTGGCGGGCATCGCGCCGGCTGCGCTGGCGCTGCTTCGGGAGCTGGCCGCCGTGCCCCTGGGGCACGCCCCGCCGGGCGCGCCGCTCGCCATCGTCTCGCTGCCCTTCGCGCGGGCCGTGCGGGCGGAGCTGCTCGGCCGCGCGGGGGTGCTCGCCGAGGCCGTCCGCCGCCTCCGCCTCGCCGCCGCCAAGCGCCGCCTCCTCCCCGAGCGCGAGGCGCACTTCCTCGCCGCCGCCGCCGCCTCCGAGGCCCTCGCTGTGCGCCCGCCCCGCCCCGGGCCCCGCCCCGGGCCCCGCCCCTCGCTCCGCCTCTAATCGTACGCCCCCGCAGGGCCCTGCCCGGCCCACCCCGGAGCTGCACCTGCGGCCCCACTTCCTGCGCGCCATCGACGCGGCGCGGGGGCCCCTGCACGGTGCCGGGCGCCCCGCCGGCCGACCCGGGGCGGCCGGCTGAGGGGAAGCGGGAGAGGCGGTGGCGGTGTGCCTCGAGGCGGCAGTGCGGTGCACGCCGGCCGCGAGCGCCTTCATTGCCTTCAAGGCCTTCAAGGCGCTGGACCGGCTGCCGGGGCAGGCGGCAGACGCCCTCGCCCCCCTCCTCCCCGTTACCGTGCGTGTCCCGCCGCTCGTGTACCCCCCTACCCCGCCCCCTTCGCTCCTGCCGCAGATAGCGGCACTCCCGGCAGCGATGATCCCGGCCTGCGTGCTGCGGACGCTGGACTCAGTGGACAGCACTCGATCCTGGGCCACACCGTGCTCCCGCCCCGCCCCGCCGGCCCCCAGGCCTGCCCCATGGCCACGTGCACCCCGCCTTGGCCCCCGCCTTGTCGATCATCGGATGGCCTCGGACCCACCTCTCGCCAAACTTGAAAACTTGAAAAGGCCTTTCGCCCTGGACCCACTGATCATATGCAGTGGACCCACAGTCTTGCACCCTGCCCCGGGCCCGGGCGCATGGGGCTGCGGGGGGTCATGATCATGATCACGTGCACCGGTTTAAGGCCTAGGCTTGTAATGAACGTACTACCGTGGCTACGGTAATGAGTCAGTGAGCTTCGAAGCCTCAATTGCAAAGCTTTCAAGGCTTAAGCTCTAACAATGTAATGCTCGTGCCACGGTGATCGGTTCACCGTACGCGTGGCACCTCTCAACCAGCTGCAGTGGGTCACCGGGTTCAACGGTTCGGCTCGTGTGGCTGTTAACGTTTAAAGTTTGGCGAAACTTCAGGCTTGAAAGGCCTTTTCAAGTTTCAAAGTTTTCAAGTTTGGCGAAAGGCCTAGGCCGGGCATAAGCAATCATGATCCGATGATCATGATCTTCATGATCCGATCAAGCACTAGGAGAAACCCCCCCCTTTAACATACATGTTAGCTACAGAGTTACGCCCTATCTATGTGAAGAAAAATCTCTGTGGCGCCATAGTAAAAAATGCGCTAACTATGTCGAATATGTGTCAAACCGGACAGGGAACTCTATTAAAATAAAATTAATAGGGATTTGGAAAATAGAACTGATGCGGCGAAAGAATAGATGTCACAGAGATAGCAAGCTGCTGCAGGCGGGCCGCCCCGCGCCCGCGCCCCACCCGCTTGCCGCCCCGCCCCTGCGATTGAGCTCCCGAGGCTGCATGTATGCAATCAAGACCTGTATTCTTCACACACTACAGAAAGGCCGGCGGCTCCCTAGCAGGCAGTAGCTAGCTGGCATCATGCATATATACTAGCTAGCGAGCTAGCTAGCTAGCGCCGGGGCGGCGCCGCGCCACCCGCACGCTCACGCGCCGCCGGCCGCGCCGCTGGCCGCGCCGCCCGCCGCACCGCCCGCCCGCCCGCGCGCCGAGCGGCCGCCGGCGTGCGGTGCCGCCCGGCCGCCCGCCGGCGCCCGGTGCCGGGCCGCCGCGGCTCGCCGGCCGGCCGCGCCGGCGTGTGACGCCGCCCGAGCCCGCCGCCCGCGCTGCGTTGCGCCGCCCGGCCGCCCACGGCCGGCGCTGGGCCGCGGCGGCCGCCCGCCGCCCGGCCGGCTCGGCGCCGGGCCGCCGCGGCTCGCCGGCCGGCCGCGCCGGTGTGTGACGCCGCCCGAGCCCGCCGCCCGCGCTGCGTTGCGCCGCCCGGCCGCCCACGGCCGGCGCTGGGCCGCGGCGGCCGCCCGCCGCCCGGCCGGCTCGGCGCCGGGCCGCCGCGGCTCGCTGGCCGGCCGCGCTGCGCCACCCGCCGCCGGGGCGCCAGCCCGGCCTGCCCGCGACCAACTGCCGGCTGGCGGCCGGCCGCACTGCGCCGGCCGCGGCCCGCCGCACTGCGCCGGCCGCGGCCCGCCGCACCGCGCCGGCGCCGCCGGCCCGCCCTGACTGTCACGCCCGAGCTCCTGCCTTTCGCTGCAAGAACGAAGCAAGTCTCAGCTAAGCTCAGGCGAGGCAAGGGCCGAGCGCGTACCTTCGCGAACGCCACGAGCGCTGCAGCGGCTTGCTGCTCATCATCAGTCAATGTTTGTAGACACGGCGCGCGCCTGCGAGCGGCAGCAGGAGCTCGTACCAGAGATAGCGGCCGGACTTGGTGCGGAAGTCACTTCAGCGAACTCTGCGGAAAGGCGGAGCACAGAGCCGCCGAGCACACCTACGCAAAGCCATGAGAGCTACTAACTCCCTGGAGGGCCGCAGCGCGCACGGGAGCAACGGCTAGGCCGGAGCAACGGGTGCTCGGACCTGTCAAGGCTTCGGACTTCGCAGCTTGGCGCTCGGCGGAGAAGCTATGCACCGCCTAGAGCTCTTTAGTCAGCACACAGTGCTTCACGAACGTGGCAGATGGCGGGGACAGGCCGCGGACCTGGTTCGCCAAAGTCCGGCGGCGGATGACCGCCGGCGTCGCCCTGCGCACCGCCAAGACGCGGAAGCATACTAGAGGACGCGGCTCAACGCTGGAGCGGCTCAAGCGCTGGCTAGAGAAGCCGCTCGGCAGTGTGCCGTTGAGGCAAAGTCACCGAAGGAATGTACCCGGGTCAAGACACGTACCCGGCCGACCAGCGCTCCGCGCCCGAAATCCGCTCGCGGCAGCCGTCCACGCGCGACGGAGCTCGCATCTTCACTCGTGGTAGAAGGTCTGGGAGCGCGCTCGGCCCTGGGATCGCAGTGCGTCACCCGAAATCCAGCGTGTGTCGTGGCGGCGTCTGGGCGCAGTTCGTGCGCCTTGCGCCATCGTAGGCAGGCTATAGCTAGCGTTTGAAGCCCGCAGCGAAGGCCGCTCGCGCCGAGCACCCGGCTGACAGTCATCGAGCAACAGCGCCGCGCCCGTAGCTGCAATTGATCCCAAATGCACTCAGAATGTGCCTAGAAGTGCAGTGCGTGCTCCCCGCGCACCCCCGGCCGCTCGCCGCGCACCCAAGCGTTAGCTAAGGAAGTCTTACGCCAGCGACATCACATAGATGTAAGCTTCTGCACAATAGATTTGCATTTCTGGCCCAAAGTCTTGCTCAGCTACTCACATATATGTTAGCTACATAGTTCCGCAGCAAACTCTTATACATCTCTGTTAAGGTTAATATAGATTCAATATAGATAGCAGTGTATCTATGTAGCTAACATGTATGTTATAAGGGGGGGTCTCTCCTAGTGAAGCTTAAGGGCTCAGCGCGCGGCTCATCATGCCATGATGGCATGATCATCGCGATCGGCTCAGCGGCTCGTCACGGCGTTCCGAAAGTTCAACGGTTTTAATTTACTCGGTGATCATCGGATCATAGTACTACGGTACGAAATCATGATCATCGGATGACGAAACTTTTGAAATGATACGTACCATGACCATCATCTTCAAAAGGGTCCCCGGAGTCCCGGGCGCGGGGTTGAAAGGGTTAAGCCTCAAGCTTTAAGCTCAGGGCTTTCAAGGCTTGCTGATCATGACCATCGGATCATCACGCGGATCATTCAAGCCTTGAAGATTCGAGATCCTGATCATGTTGAAGCTCAGCGGCTTGAGGTCCCCGGGGCCCCTGCGGCCTTCGGCTTCTTAGGCTTACTAGGCTTACGAGGCTAGAGTTCTTGCCACCTCGAGCGCACTGCGGCAACCGGCGCCCCGCCAGCCCTGGGCCCCGCCTTCCACACTCCCCTTCAAGGCTTCCGAAATTAAAGGGCCGGTGGCCGAGAATATCCGAGCAGAGTTCTTCTGTTCCTTCAGGTCCGTCGAAGTCCAGGCAGCGGCAGCCGCTGAGCTGCCGGGCGTGCTGCTCCGGCCCCGTGAACGAGGGGCCGCGAGCAGGGGCGAGCCGCCGGGCGGGGTGCTCTCCGGCAGAGGGGCGGGGCGGGGCGGGGCGGGGGCAGGGCTAGGCGGCGGCGGCGTGCCAGACGCGGAGGCGGTAGTCGTCGCCGCCGGCGGTGGCGAAGAGGAGCGGGGCGCCCCAGGCGACCGCCGAGACCTCCCCCGCGTGCCGCTCGTACGCCGCCGGCCCCCCGCCCCCGCCCCGCCCGCCACCTGCCGCCCCGCGCGTCGGCTTCGGCGGGCGGGGCGGGCGCGGGGGGCGGGCCTTCCAGAGGTAGGCGGCGCCGTCGGAGGAGCCGGAGAGGACGTGGCGGCCGTCGGGGGAGAGGGCGGCCTTGATGTAGAAGTTGCGCGCCTCGTGCCCCGCGCACTCCCGCAGCGGCTCCCCCAGCGCCGCCGTGCTGTACACGTACACCCGGCTGTTCGTCGCCGACACGCTCAGCAGCGCCCCCGCCCCGTCCACCGACAGGCTCGTCACCCCGTAGCTCCGCCCCGCCCCGCCCGAGCCCGAAGCCAGCGCCGGCGCGAGCCGCTGCGCCGGCGGCGGCGTCTTCCCCGCCGTGCTCCGCAGGTCGAAGATCTTCACCTCGCTGGCGGCGCGTCGGAGGGCGCGGGGCCGGGCGGGGAGGGGGCGGGGGCGGACCCGTCGGCGGCGCCCCCCGTGGCGATGTGCTCCTCGTCCAGGAACTCTGGCGGCGGCGTCGGCACCGGCGGGGCGCGCGTGCTCCTCGTCCAGGAACTCTGGCGGCGGCGTCCGCACCTGCGGCCGTCACGCTCTGTTGCGCGTCCTGCGCCGGCGGGCCCCGCCGCGCCGCCCGCGGCTCCCGCCTGGAGCCCGAGGCCGGGGCCGGCGAGCTCGAGAGCCGCGCCCGCTTCTGCTCGCGCTCGAGGACGATCCCCGAGCGCGCCCGTGAGAGCGCGGGGGCGGCGGGGCGGGCGTGGATGTTGTGGAGGGCGCGGACGGGCCGCAGCGCCGGCTCCCCGCCCCGCGACGCCGTGCAGGACGCCCGCACGTCCCACAGGCACGCCGACCCGTCCCGGCACCCCGTCAGGAACACGTCTGCCCCCGCCCGGGCGTCAGGCACAGGCGGGGCGCCCGGCGGAGTGCGCGAGGGCGGGGCACGCACGCGGGTTGAAGGGAGACGGGCGGATGACTTTGACAGTGCCCTTGTGACCGGCGAGCAGCGCCGTGGACTGCTGCGTCTCCGCGCTCCAGATCCGGCACGTCTGGTCCGCCGACGCGCTCGCCACCGAGCTGCCCCTGGGGAGCGGGCTCCGAGTTCAGGCGAAGTTCCCGCCAACACGGGCGGGCGGCGGCGCGCACCCGTGGCACCACGCCACGTCGAAGACAGCATTCACGTGCCCGATCCACTGCGTGCGCTCCAGCCCTGCGGCGCCCCGGCGGTGAGGCGCGGCACCGTTCGCTTCGAGAACAGCTCACCGGAGCCGCGGGCGCGCCGGAAGGGGTTGACGATGCTGCGCAGGCCGCGTACATGGGCGCGAGTGACGATGCCGAGCGCGTGCGGGGCGGTACGCGCACGTTATGCGGCCGTCTTCGCCCGAGGCGGCAAGGCGCATGTGCGCGCTCGCCTCGTTCGCCGGCGAGGACCACGCGCAACAGAACGGCGGCGCATCCAGCGTTACTTCGTCATGCGACCCGCTCTCAAAAGCCAGCTGTGGGTCGAGCGCGCGCGGTGGTCTCCCGCCAAGCTCCCGGGCCCGCAGCCCGCTGTAGACGCCCATTCTTCGCTGCTGGCAGCCCGCTGTCAACGCTTGAGGTGGCGCCAAAGGCGCTCAAATTCTCGCACTGTACCCGGGAGGGAGAAAAAAGAGGCGACGCAAGATGCCCGGCGCGAGCTCGAGCGACGCGGGCACATGGGCGTTCCTCATTGAAGAGTACGAACACAACATCCGCGATCCGGACTGCGCGGCGGCGGTCGCTGCGATCAAAGCGCTCACGCTCGCCATCAAGAAGAGCACCGGTGCGCGCCCCAAAGCGCTCACGCTCGCGACAGAAGGAGAGCGCCGCGCGGCCGGGGTGCGCGGGCTCGCGACTCATGCGGCTGCCTCGCAGCGAGCACCCTGCACGGCCTGAACCAGGACCTCTCCATCGCCAGCAAGGTCCTCGGCGACCGCTGCAAATACTCGATATCGCTCGCGGCAGCGACGGAGCTCTTCAGCAAGTACATTACGCGCACGACACTCAACGCTCCGGTTCGCATGGCCCCCCGCGGTGCTCGTCGTATAGCAGCCGGCTCTAGCTGTGGATGCCTAGCGGTCGGAGCGCCCGCCGGGCGCGAGAGGGGCGCCGCCGCCGTAGGCGCGGCCTGCTGGGCCGGCGCTGTGGGGCATCGGAGTCCTCTGAGGCGCGGGGGCGCTGACGAGGACGGGGTGGTGCGCGCAGGACTTCCAGGAGTGCAAGGGGAAGCTGATCGAGCGGGGGGAGAAGTTCGCGGACCTCTCGCTGCGGAGCCGGAGCAGGATAGCGGAGCTCGGCGACCGCTTCATCCGCGAGGGCGCCGTGAGCCGCCCGCCCCCGCCCCCGCCGGCCCCGCCCCGCCCGCCGCCCACCGCCGGCGCCGCAGGTCATTCTCACGCACGGCTACTCGCGCGTGGTCATCGCGACGCTCCTCAACGCCGCGCAGCACAACAAGCAGTTCAGCGTCTACGTCACGGAGACGAGGCCGTACCCCCGCGGGTGCCCCCTCGGCGGGCGCTCGCCCGTCCTCCCCGGTGGGGTGCGCTGAGGGGCGGGCAGGCAGGAGACGGCGGAGCGGCTGGCTCGGGCGGGGGTGCCGGTGAACGTGGTGCCGGACGCGGCGGTGGCCTACTTCATGAACAAGATCGACTGCGTCATCGTCGGCGCCGAGGGCGTCGTCGAGAACGGCGGCGTCATCAACAAGGCCCGCCCCGCCCCCGGTCCCCGCCCTCGCCCCCGGCCCCGGCCCCCTGACGCGGCGCGGGGCGGCGGGGCGCAGGTGGGCACGCTGCAGATCGCGATGATCGCGCACGCCTTCAAGAAGCCCTTCTACGTCGCCGCCGAGTCCTACAAGTTCGCCCGCCTCTTCCCCCTCGGCCAGGTCCCCCGCCCGCCCCCGCCCCCCGCCCCCCAGGCGCCGCCTCGCCGACGGCCGCGCAGTCGGACCTGCAGCAGCCTCCGGAGGAGGAGTCGGCGATTCGGGCGGACTACCCGGGCCTGGACCCCTCCATCAAGGCGAGAGCACGCCGCCCTGCGCATGCCTGCAGGCGCCGCAGGGGGGCGCTGACCCGGGTGCGCGGCGCCGGGGGTGGGGCGGGGCAGGTGGAGGGCCCGTCGCTGGACTACACGCCGCCCAACTTCATCACGCTCCTCTTCACGGACCTCGGCGTCCTCACCCCCTCCGCCGTCTCCGACGAGCTCATCAAGCTCTACCAATGACCATATGCATCACCCCGCCCCGGCTTAAAAATTTGCCGAGTCGACGTCAGCTGCTGTCGAGCGTTCAACGGTTATTCATGATTTGCTGCCACTACTAGCTAGTGCCTTGCAATTGTCTCCAGGTAGTTTATTATCCAAGTAGCTTATTTTTGTCTTCAAGAATCGTACTACGGTATTCTGAATTCGACTCGGCGAATTCGAATTCGAAGCTTGAAGTCCCACGGTCCGGATCATGATCATCGCCGATATCGATCGCGAGTCGGATCCAGCGCTAGCCCGCTGAGATGAAAGGGTTCGACTCCGCCGAGCGCCACAAACGAACATCGACTCCGCCGAGCACCACAAACGAACATGGAAGGGGCGTTCACCGCTCCGGCGGCAGCGCCAGTGCATGTGCAGCTGAGAGCGTCGATTTCGACCAGCTCGCTCGCTTGCGCCGCCGGCGCGGCGTCGGGCAGCAATAATGCCGAGACGCGCGCACGGCTGGCTGCCAAGGCCCGGCGCAGCTCGTTCGTCGGCGCATCCATGAATCGGATCCGCTTTACCGCCCGCAGCAGCGCGCGCATCCCTCGCTCAGTCGTGAGATGCGACGCCGGCGCGAATTCCGAGGCGGGGACATCGGACGCTGCCGAGCTCGAGGCGACTCCGCCGCCCGTCGACAAGAGCTTCCCGCCTTCTCTGCTGTCATCGCCGCTGGACCCGAGGGCGGTGGAGTGGTCAGCTAGCGCTGGCGAGGCGTAGGCCGTGTAGAGCGGCGGCCTCTCATCGTGCGGGGCAGGTTCGCGGCGGAGGCGGCGGAGGCGACGGTTGAGGCGGTGGACTCGGGGATGAAGCGCATGACCGTCTTCGTCCAGATCCCGGAGGTGATGCGGCAGGGGGCGGGGCGGGGGCGGGGCGGGGGCTGAGGGGCCGGCAGCTGGACCCGTCGGTGGACGTGTACCGCCTGCGCTCGGTGCTGCAGGTCGCCTGGGAGCTCGTCCTCAGCCTCGCAGGCCAGGGCAAGCGCGTCAAGGCCCGCCCCCCCGCGCCCCGCGCCCCAGCCCCGCCCCGCCCGATGCGGCGCGGCAGGTCTGCATCCAGGGGCAGGGGCAGCAGTTTGGCGGGATGCCCCTTTCCGGTGCGCCGCGCCGCCCCGGGCCGGCCGCCGGCGGCTGATGCGGCGGGGCGGCAGTTGCCGGCATCCGGCGCGCCCTCGAGGGGGACCTCGTGCGAGCCGCCCCACGCGCCGCCTCCGCCGCCGCCGGCGCCCTCACGCGGCGGCAGCGCGTGTCCCTCGAGGACGGCACGCACAGCTCCAGCCTCGAGAACGTCCGCATCTCCGGTGAGGACGACCCGCCGGCCCTGCACCGCGCCCCCGCGCCCGTCCGGCGACGGGGCGGCAGGGATCGGGGCGGCGTCGGTGGAGGAGGAGGACGAGATCTTCCTGCTGATTTCGCCGGCGCGCGCGGGCCGCCGGGCCGGGCGGGGCGCGGGGCGGGGCGGCTGAGGCGGGCGCAGACGAACACGATCGGGCAGGCGGTCATCGACGACGTCCGCGCCATGGCCGCCGCGTCCGCCCCCGCCCCGCCCCGCCCCGGCCCCGGCGCTCGTGACCTGGGCCGCGCCGCAGCGCTGGCGAGCGGCCCTTCATCATGCTCGTGCGCCCGCCGCCCGCCCCGCGCGCTGCCCCGGCCCGAGGCGCCGCGCGACCCCCGCAGAACCCGCGCCTCGCCGACGTGCCGAGTGCGTGCCACGGCGGCCGGCGCGGCGGCGGCCGGCGCTGGCGGCTCAGCGGGGGCGCGGGGGGCAGGCTACGAGGGGATCATGGGGGTGCAGGGGCGGGCCGAGCGCCTCGCCTTCCTCGCCACCTTCGACTACTCCTACTACTTCCGCCTTCTCTGTGCGCGCCCGCCCCGCCCCGCGCCCCCAAGCCCCCCTGAGCGCGGGGGGGCAGACGTGTCGGGGACGGACTACCCCATCCGGGGCGCCCTCTACCGCAAGTACCCCTCCGCCTGGGAGGTCTTCAGCAAGGACGAAGGCGCCGAGCGGTGCCCCCCCGCCCCCGCCCCCGGGCCCCCCCGGGCCCCGACCCCCCCGCAGCTACCGCCTGCTCTCGGTGCAGGCCGACCGGCCGGAGCGCGAGCAGCTCGCCGGCATCTTCGAGCGAGGCCCGCCGTGCCGCGCCCCGCCCCGAGAGCCGAGGCTGACGCCTCGGGCAGCGAACAGCGGGGGTGAGGCGGCGCAGCGGGAGGCCGGCGCCCTCGCGGCGACCGTTGCCGCCGCCCTCGTCCTCGGCGCGGCCGCCCTCGCCGCCGTCCTCGCCGCCGGGCCCCTGCCCCCGCAGTGACCCCCGCCCCGCCCCGCCCCGCCCCGCCCCGCCCCGCCCCCCTGCGTGGCCGATGGACACGGGGAATGGTGCACTGGGCTACCACCAGGAGCTGGCGTGGCCCTGGGGCCCCTGCTGCTGCTGGGTGCGGAGCTGTATGCAGCACTGCAGGAAGGCGTCGAGCTTGAGGACGCCCCCCCGGCAGTAGCGCCCCCGCAGCTCCCCGAACGCCCGCCCGTCCAGCCGGAACCCCAGGCTGCACAGCGCGTTCCACAGCTCCTGCTCGTCGATCGTCCCGCTCCTGCCCGCCCCGCGCGCCGCCCGCCCTCACGATCAGCCGCGCGGCGGGCGGGGCGGGGCCGGGGGCGGGCGGGCCTGTCGCGGTCGGACTGCTCGAAGACGGCGCGCCAGGACTGGAGGAGCTGGTAGAGAGCGATGAACTCGTTGCGGTCGATCAGGCGGTTCCGGTCCGTGTCCACGATCGAGAAGAGCCTGCGCGCCACGTCGCCCTCCCCGACCGGCGGCGCCCGGGGCCGGGCCGGCCGGGCGGCGCGCGCGTTCGGATGGTGGCCATGTCGAAGGGCGTGTTGTCGTCGTTGAGCAGCGCGCTGCGGAGCTCCTGGGGCGGGGCGTCAGGGGCGGCGCCGGCCCCGCCGCGCCTCCCCGGCGGGGCGCTCACGGCCTCGTTGATGCGCCCGTCCCGGTCCTCGTCCACCAGGTCGAAGATCACCTGCGCCGCATCAGCCGGGAGCCTCCGCCCCCGCCCCGCCCCGCGGCCCCCAATGCCCCGCGCGCCTCCAGGTCCGTCCGCCCCGAGGGCGCCCCGGGCGCCGCCGGCGGCGGCTGCGCCGGCCTGTGCGCGGCCGCGTGGCCGGCCGGTGGCGCTGTCGCCGGCGGCGCCGACGCCGTCGCGTACTGCGGGCCCCACGCCGCCGGGAACTGCGCCTGCTGCGGCGGCGGCTGCGGGGCCTGCGGCTTCGCGCCCCCGCTCCGCAGCATATCGCACACCGCCTTCAGCTGCCTGAGCGCTCAGTGAGCGCTCAGAGAAGATTCGGGTGGGCATGTGGCGGCGGGCCTGTTTGAGGGGAGTGCGGCTGGCGCGCCGGGCGTCACCCGCCGACAGCTGAACGGCTCCGAGTCAGCCGGGCGCCGAGCGCGGCGAGGGGTCGTGCTTGCATTGGACAGTTTACGCTGTTCGCCTGCGCGATGCGCTGCAGACATCCGCTGCAGGCTGCGGCGAGATGAGCACCTCCGGGCTGGGCGCTAGCGAAAAGCGACGCGAGAACGAACCTGAGTGTTGGCATTGCAATATTCGTGGGTCGTTCATGACCTCAAGGCTGGAGGAACGGCGTCAGCTGGCAAGGCCTACGTCGCCAAGGCAGCGAGCGGACCATATCGGGCACGTCAGCTCCTGCGCGATACCGTCCATCGCCGCCCCAGAGGTCACTGGCTCAAATGAGACGAGAAGGGGGGAATAGATCGAAGAGGGCTACACCCGCACTCGGCATCAACTTGCGACGTTTGGGAGTTACCGCGCCGCGCGCCGACATCGATCGGGCGCAAAGACCTCAGCGCTTTCGCGCTTTACGTGACTTAGATTATTATCTTATCTCGCTCTCGCTCTTGCCCGCAGACCGCCGAGCCATCTGCCTGAAAACCAGGTTCGCAGGCCGTTCAGCCGCAGCTTCGCGAGCCGCAGTTAGTTTCGCAGCAGATTTGAGATCCGCAGTCACAAGGCATCATGCCCAACGACGGCGCGCTCGCTATCGATGAGGGGGAGAACGCGGGGCGCCGCTGGTCCGCCGGGTTGCCGCCGCGCAGCCCGACCAGCTCCCCGAGAAGAGTGCTGGCGTCGCTGGAGCTGAACGACATCGACATCGCTTCCGCGGAGAAAGAGACCGCCAAGTCGCCCCCGCAGAAGCTGCGCCTGGCGTCGATGGTTTGGGGCGAGCCGGAGAGGGGGAACCTGCTCTCGACGACGTGGGCGCCCTCTATCTTCGTCGTCGTCGAGGACGGCCTGACCGTCGATCGCGTCTTTGATTCGCCGCTGCTGGGGACCGTCCGGCTGGCGCCCCCGGCGGCCGGCATCGTGCTCCCCGCCAACCTCTACATCAGGAAGCAGGACGCGATGCTCTCCGGGCCCCTCAACAAGGTACGCGCCTTAGCGGCCCGAGCCTCGGCGCCCCGAGGTGACGCGGGGAGGCAGTTCTTCGCGGGGCGGAGCCCGGCGTTCGTGTTCGACGTGGAGAGGGGCCCGGAGTACCGGAACTGGACGGTGCTGCTGGGCTGGTCGCTGCGCACGCAGTTCTTCGTCGTCGAGCTCGGCGACCTCGACCTCTGCCTCCTCCCCATGAACTCCCAGAAGCAGCTCTGGTGCCCCCGCCCGCCCCGCCCCGCCCCGCCCCGCCCCTCACGCCGGGCAGGGGGTACGTGACGGCGCGGGGCGAGTTCCGCCGCTGGGCGGTCGGCCTCATGCGCGACGACATCCGATCGGTGCCGCAGTGCCCCGCGCCGCCCGCCCGCCCGCGCGCACGCCGGGGGCCGAGGCGGGGCCGGGGCCGGCAGCTGCTGGAGGCGAGGAAGCTGCCTCTGGTGCTGGACCTCGACCAGACGCTCATCGACACCGTCGCCGCCGACGCCGCCGGCGCCGCCGATCGGCCCCCCGCCCACTACTCCATCCCCTCCATGAACTACGACGTGCGGGTGCGACCGTTCGTCCCCCAGTTCCTCCGGTGCGCCGCCCCGCCCCCGCCCCCGCCCCGCCCCAGCCCCGGGCGCGACGCCGGCGCAGCGAGGCGGCGACCCTCTTCCGACTCTCCATCTGCACCGCCGGCGCCAAGGGGTCCGCCCCGCCTCCGGCCCCGCCGCCGCGGCCGGGGGCCGACGAGGAGGGCGGGGCAGGTACGCGCACGCGGCGATCGCCGGCCTGCAGGAGCACATGGCCGGCCTCTACCCCGACGGTGCAGCGCCCTCCCCCGCCCCGCCCCCTCCGCCCCCGCCCGGGGCGAGCCGGGGCGCAGTGGACTGGGGGAGCGTGCTGCCGACGGAGACGATCCTGTCGGTGCACGAGCTGCACCGGTGCGGGCTGGCGCAGGCGAAGGACCTGCGGGCGATCTTCTCGTTCAGCGCCGACCTCGACGGGCCGCGCCTGCCGCTCGTGGTCGACGACAACGCGCGCTGGTGGAACACCGCCCAGCGCGCCAACATCGTCGTCATCCCCCCCTTCACCGGCCACTCCGTCCGCCCCGCCCCGCCCCGCCCCGCCCCGCCCCGGGGGCCGGCGGCCGACGCGGGGCGGGGCGGGGGCAGATGGGGACGGCCCTGCCCGAGATCCTCGAGCTGCTGCGCGGCATCCACGGTCCGCCGCCCCCGCCCGCCCGCCCGCCCCCCGGCTGGCCGGGGATGCTTCGGGGCGCTGAGGGGGCGCAGGGCGCTGGTTCGAGCGGTGGGAGGCGGGGAAGGCGAGGGTCGGGGCGGGGACGGTGTACGACCCGCCCTCGCTCCCCGACGTGCGGGACGTCTTCGCCGAGGTCCCTCCCGCGCCCGCCCGCCCCCCCGCCGGCCAGGCGCGGCTTGACGCGGGGCAGGTGGCGGCGGCGATGGTCGCCGAGGCGGCCGACGGGCGCCCCGACTCCGACTCCGACTCAGACGATGAGGTGCGCCCCGGCCCCGGCCCGCCCGCCGCCGCCTCGAGCTGGGGCGCGGGCAGGGCGGGCGGGCGGCCGGCGACGTGGTGGCCTTCGTCGCGCGGCGGCACCGCGAGATCCGCAGCGCCCGCTCCCCCTCGCCCCCCGCCCCCTGAGCGCCCCGCCCCTCCCCCCGACCCACGCTACATGTGCACGCTCCTTCCACTGTGCGATGGGATTCGAAACAGGACACGTCGCGGGGCGGGCTCGGGGCGGGGCGGGTCAGGGGGCGGCGGGGCGGTAGAATGAGAGCTCGGCGGCGGCGTGGTAGCGGGCGTTGACCTCCACCGAGTGCAGGAGCAGCCCGAGGCGCGCCTCCAGGTCGGCCACCAGCCCCGCCACCCGCCCGTAGAAGGCTCCCGCCTGCGGCCCCCGCTCCGCCGCCACGTCCGCCGCGTGGTGCACCTGCGCGTGTCCCAGCCCCGGGGCTCGGGCGGGGCGGGGATGGCGGGGCCGGGGCGGGGCGGGCCTCGACGAGGAGGCGGCGGACGGCGGGGAGGCCTGGGCCCCCGGCGAGGAGGTCCTCGAGGACGCCGAACTCGGCCCCCTCGACGTCCATCTTCAGCACCTCCAGCGCCCCGTGCCCCAGCCCGCTCGCGATCGACCCCAGCGTCCGCAGCGCCCCGGAGGGCCCCGCCCCCGACCCGGCGACGCCGGCGGCGTGGAAGGTGAGGGCCCCGCCCAGCGCCTCCATCGCCGCCCGGCCCGTCGCGTTGAGGAACGGGTCGAAGGTGTGCGCCTCGCACCCCGCCGCCTCTGCCCGCACCGCCAGCTCGAACGACGGGTCCGCTGCGCATGCGGCGCCGGCCCCGCGTGAGCGCCGGCTGAGGGGCGGCGCGGGGCGGGCCGCGCCGTGGGAGCCGAAGCTGTAGACGACGCAGGGGTAGGCCCGCCGCAGCTCCTCCACGCCGCACACCCACTTGCCCCCGTCCCTGCGCCCCGTCACGCCCCCGCGCGGGCGGGCGGGCGGGCGGGGCGGGGCCGCGCCCGTCGCCCCGAGGCGGCGGGCGCCGGGGCAGTCGAGGGAGGGGAGGAGGGCGAGGAAGGCGGCCGGCTCGTCCAGCGCGGGGGCCCCGCCAGCACCCCCGCAGCGCCTCCCGCGCCTCCCGCCGCTGCGCCCCCGCCTCCCCGGCCCTGCCCCGCCCCGCCTCGGCCCGAGGGAGCGGGGCGGGCGGGGCGGGGCAGGGGCGGCACGGAGGCGGAGGACGGGGAGGGCCTCGGCGGCGCCCTCCTGCCCCGCCACGGTGACGGCGACGGCGGCGGCCGCCCCCGCCGGGGCCGCCTCGGGCCGGCACTCCACCAGCGCGTGCGGCGCCGCGAGGCGCGCCCCGCCGCACGGGCGCCCGGCGACGGTGACGGCGAGGGGCGCCCCGGGGGGCCGAGGCCCATGCCGGCGAGCCAGGCGCGGCCGTCAGGGAGGAGGAAGAGAGCCCACGGCTCCGGCGCTGCGCGGCGTGAGGCGCGGCGCAGGGCGGGGCGCGGGGCGGGGCGCGGGGGGGCGGACGGTCGTAGGAGAAGGCGGCGGGGCGGCGAGGGCGAGGGGCGGGAGGGCGAGGCGGAGGTCGAGGGCGGCGCCGGCGCCCGGCGGGGCGAAGCACTCGACGGCGAAGCCCGGGGCGAGCACGTGGGCGTCCGCGCAGGGGCGGCCCCGAGGGAGACGCCGGGGCGGCCTCGTCGGGGGCGGGGCGAGGCCCGTCCCGTAGAGGCGGAGGGCCCGCCCGGGGAGATGGCGCGGTAGCGGCCGAGGAGGCGGGGGCGGGGCGGGGCGAGGGCGAGGGAGACGGCGGCGGCGGCGGGCCCGGCCCGTCGTTGCAGAGGAGGACGTGGAGCGCGGGGGCGAGCAGCTCGACCCCCTCGAGCTCGTCGTAGGGCCCCGCGAGCAGCACCTGCCGCGCCCCCGCGATGACCGCCCCGCACCCGCCCTCTCCCGCCTCCCCGCCGGGCCCCGGCTCGACGACGAGCAGGTAGAGGCCGCCGCCCTCGGCCCCCGCCCCGCTCCACTCCGCCTCCGACCGGAACGAGAGCCCGCACCTGCCGCCCCCGCGAGGCTCGCCCCCCGGCCCCGCACGGGCCGGGGCCACCGGCGCGCGCACCGGCCGTTGCAGTCGCGGCGGGCGAGCGAGGCAGCGGTGCCCGGGGCGAGGGCGACGCGGTGGCGGCGGAGGTCGGCGGGGCGGGCGGTGAGGTTGAAGAAGGCGGTCGAGGAGGCGACGCGGGGCCGGTCCGCCTGCGTCGCCGCCAGCACCGCCACGACCTCGCCCTCCCCCGCCGTCCCCGCCAGCAGCTGCCCCGCCGCCGGCTGGCACGTCTCGTAGATGGGGTGCCCCTGCCCGCCCCCCCGCCCGCATCGGCTCGCGTCGCGGGCGCCGCCGGCGGGCGGGGCGGCGGCGGGGGGGACCTTGGAGCAGTCCGGGGCGAGGAAGGAGGCGAGGCGCGTGGCGGGGAGGCCGGCAAGCGCGATCTCCCATTCCGACGCGCGGTAGAACGCCAGCTCCACCTGCCCCGGGCCCGGGCCCCGCTCGAGGCCCTCGCGGGACGAGCGCGCGGCCCTAGCTCGTGGCGCGCTCACCTTCGCTGTCAGCAGCTCCACGGAGACGAACCAGCTCCATACGCACGGGCACGGACCGATGCGAAGGACCTCCGGCTGCCCCACTTGCAGCTCGCGCAGGTAGATTGAGGGCGCGTATCCAGCGCCGCCCCATGCCGGGCCGACGCCGTCGCATGGGAGCAGGAGCCCGAGGCCGAGCACTGCGAGCAGCGCTAGCGCGCCACCCGCCCCGCGCGGCATCGATCGATGCTCAAGCCAGCACGGGCAGATCGTACGCGACCACGCCAAGCTCGCGTACGCATGCAGCTGCAGCTCGGCCGCTGGCGGCGGCCGCTAACGTTTGATGTTTTGACAAACCTCAGGACTGCGGTGGGAGTCTGCCAGGGAGTCTGAAGCTACCGGGAGGGGCGACTGCCAGCTGCGGCTGAAGCTGGCAATCGAACAGCAGCTTCTCTGTACCCGTCTGGCAATCTTTCGGCCAGAACTGCTCCTGCCAGCTTTAGCACGAGCTTTCCCGCGCCCTGAGTGCTGCACGAATCGTTATCCAAGCGTGCACGGCGAACACCTGGACAGCGCGGCCTTGGTCAGCGCGGGAGCCACCACGGGGCGCTTTCTTGTAGCTGATACAATTTTCAGCTCTATGAGGTAGAGTACGGCCCCGGCCGTCCGCGGGTGTTTGAATGGGAGCCGTTCCGGCTTGGCGGCGGAGCTCGCTGGGCTCCCGCGCTGCACGTTCGGGTGCAGCCGCGCCTCCCTTGCGCTTTTGCAACATTCGACGGGGCACAGCTCGAACCTTCTGCCCGCCCCAGTCGCTCCTCGTCTTGGTTCTCCTGGCCGCCGTCGGCCTGGCGCGGGCGTTCAGCGGGAGCGACGTGACCGTACTGGCGAACGGCGAAGTCGTCGCCGGCTTCAGTGCGTCGCCCTGCCGCGCGCACGGGGCTCGCTCGCCGAGCCGGCGCCGCGCAGACGTGGAGCCGCGGGCGCGGGCGCAGAGCGTGTGCGTGCAGCTGGGCTGGACTTTCGCGGCGACGAGCCGCCTGGCGGTGGCCTTCGAGTTCACGCGGCACCAGACGTACAGCAAGGGCTCCTTCTGGCGCGCCGAGGGGGGCCCGAAGCAGGAGCCCGGCCTGGCGCGCTTCCCCGGGCGCGCCGGCGAGGTGCTCTACCGCTACGAGTACAACGTGACCCTCTACGCCGACGCGCGCTGCGGCGCCCTCGTCGCCGCCCGGCCCTTCGCCCGCGCCCCCGGCGGCCCCTGCGACGCCATCTACTGCGGCCCCGGCGCCCCCTGCCCGCCCGGCGCCGACGCCGGCGGCGGTGAGTGGAACTACACGTGCGCCGACTGGAGCCAGGTCACCGTCGGGCCGTACTACGCGTGCCCCGCCCCGCCGGGCTCCCCCGCGCAGCCCTGGGACGACGTCCGCTGTGCGCGCCGCCCGCCCGCGGGGCGCCGGCGGGGCGGGGCCCGACGGGGCAGCAGCGGCGCGGGTGCAGGTGTTCCTGGCGCACGCGCCACAGGACATGGAGTTCCCGCTGCGGGACCCGCCCGCCCCGAGGCCGTCGCCCTCGCCCTCCACGGCATCCTCCGCCTCGCCGGCGCCGTCCGCCCGCCCGCCCGCCCCGCCCCGCCCCGCCGGGCGCGCGGGCCGACGCGGGGCAGGCGGCGGTGCTGGCGGCGTGCGCGGTGCTGCCGGTGGCGGCGTTCGGCTTCAAGGGCGTCCAGCGCCGCCTCGCCGACCTCGAGGAGGCCTGGCTCTCCCCCTTCCGCCCCGCCCCGGCGCCCACACGCCCCCTACGACCTCTGGGCCCGCCGCCGCCCCGAGCCGTGCGCCCGTCCGGCCCGCCCGCCCGCGCCGTCGCCGGGCCGGATGGCGAGCGGCGGCAGGGATGGGCCGCCGGTTGCGGAGGAGGAGCGTTCGCCGGACGGGGCGCGCGTCTCGCGGGCGGTGCAGGCGGACGAGTACGAGCACCGTGCGCCCCCCGTGTCGCGCCGCGCCGCGCCGCCCCTGGCGAGGCGGGCGGGGGCAGGGGACGGGGAGGTGTCGGGGGCGAGCAGCGCGCGCTTCACGACGGCGAGCTCCATCCGCCGCTTCCGCCTCGCCCTCGGCGACGCCGGCCTCGAGCTCCAGCTCGCCCAGGGCCCCCCGGCGCCCCCGCCGCCTTCCCCGACCCCGGCCCGGCCCCTGGCCCCGCGCCTACCGCCCCTCGGCTACGAGCCCGGCGCGGGTACGACCCGGGCCCGCCGCCGACCCCGGGTACGCTTCCGGGCCGTACGAGGCCGAGGCGCCCGCCGCGTACCCGACGACTTCGCGGCGTCGGTGGCGGCGGACGGGTACTACGCCTCGTACGGCTACGGGCGGCGCCGGCGGAGGAGGCCCCGGCGCCCGAGTACGCGGGCACGCCGGGCCGCCCGCCGCGGCCGGGGGCTGCGGGGCCGGCGCCCCCACGCCGGCCGCCGCCGCCCCGCGGCCCGCGGGGCTACGAGCCGGTGCCGCCCCCGGCCGCCTTCGAGGAAGCGGCCCGGGCGCCTTCAGCAGGGGCCTACGGGTTCCCCCCCGAGCCCTACGGCCCGCCGGTGGGGGCGGGGGCGCCCCCCGGCTACGGCCTCGCGCCGGAGCCCTACGCGGGGGCCTACGCTCCGCAGCCCGCCTACACCGAGGGCCCCGTCCCGTACCCCTTCGCCCAGCCCGCCTCCGCCCAGCCCGCCCCCGGCCCCGCGGCCACCGACTGGCCCGAGTACTAGGCGGTTCTCGTGCTTCGGAGCGAGGCGGCTGGGTGTGTGTACGTGTCTAGAGTGCGGATCCGGAGGAGACGTTCATGCTGCAGCCCCGGGCGCTAGCGCCCTTAACGTTGGAAAGAGCGCGTGGAGCCCCCCCTGCTGCCCGCGGCCCGAGTCGACTGGCCTCGAGCCCCCGCGGACACCGTGCTGCCCGCCCCCCGCATTCCGCCGTCCCTATAGCTAGCACACCCGCCCTGCATGGGAGATTTGCAGTCGTGTTCTTTTAAACCCACAGACTTGTCAGACTGCAGATATAATGTCCCCTTCGAACTTGAGCTTGGCGGTTGAACTCGGAAGATCTGCATGTGAAAATGTCAGATGCGATGAACTGTGTGTCTTGAAGCGAAATAGTCTGCACCCTTTCACTGGATCACTGGTACATCGCGGGCTGGAGGACTGCAACTGCAGTCGCAAGGATCACCAACTCGGGCAGCGGGTTCTCGCGCATCCCAACCGCAAAGAGCCCAGCCACAAAGAGCCCAGCCTGAAAAAATCGAGTGAGTCTAAACAAGAGAATTGCAGACCTGAGTTACCATGGACACGAATTTGATTGTCTGTGGACGGGATGTAATTAGTTCTTGCATCCCACGCCTTCTAGGATTCGTGTGAGCTTACCTGCCCCAAGCTCTTCGCGCACGTCTCGAGGCTTTCCGCGCTGTCCTTCAGGCTCTGCGGACACGATGTAATTAGTTCTTTCACGCCTTCGCTCGCATCCGGGATTTGTGTGAGCTTACCTGCCCCAAGCTCTTCGCGCACGTCTCGAGGCTTTCCGCGCTGTCCTTCAGGCTCTGCGGACACGATGTAATTAGTTCTTTCACGCCTTCGCTCGCATCCGGGATTCGTGTGAGCTTACCTGCCCCAAGTTCTTCGCGCAAGTCTCGAGCTCGAGGCTTTCCGCGCTGTCCTTCAGGCTCTGCGGACGCGATGTAATTAGTTCTTGCACGCCTTCGCTCGCATCCGGGATTCAAACGAGCTTACCTGCCCCAAGTTCTTCGCGCACGTCTCGAGGCTTTTCGCGCTGTCCTTCAGGCTCTGCGGAGGCGATTCGGTTAGTTCTTCCACTACTTCCTGCGCATCCAGGATTCGCGCAAGCTTACCTGCCCCAAGCTCTTCGCGCCTTCCGTCAGGCTCTTCGCGCCTTCCGCCAGGCTCTCCGCAGCAGCCTCCATGCCCGACGCGAGGCGTTCGCCGGCTCGCTTGCCCACGTTCTCAAACATCTGCGAGGCGGGCCGCGGTCATTTCGGACGGGATGTAGAAAGTGGAAGTGGGAAGAAGTGGAAGTGGAGGAGTGGAGGAAGGAATTTAAAGAGTGAGAGGGGAATGATGAAGGAAACTGATCGAATTGCGACCTAATTGCGACCTAATATATTCGATCGCAGTTCAGTCGGCCCGGCGATCTAGCCGGGGCCGGGCCAGGGCGGCGGGGAAGCGTAGGGCAGCGCTAGCCCCCGGCCGCGGGCAGCGGCGATCAAATTGCGATCTAACTGAGACCTATCTGAATTAGATCGCAGTTCGATCGCAATTCAGTCCATGTCCCCATTTTATGGTCGGAATTAGATCGGTGGCCGATCAAATATATCAGGTCTCAGTTCAGTCGTAATTAGATCAGTTCGGACCCCTTTTTACTAGTGATCATGAGTGAGAGGAGAGGGCAGGAGGGAAACAGGGAGCAGCGTACCTCTGGATGCTCCTGCGCCATCTGCTGTGCCATCTGCAGAAACTGGTTGAACGCTTCAAGCTGCTTCTCTTCTTTTTCGATGTCCTGGGGCTCCAGGATGAGAGTATGGGGCTCCAGGATGAGATCTAGAGTATCGATATCACCACCTGATCACGGCGAAACTCTCGTTATATGACGATGTGCGTGTCTCCGATATAAAAACGTTACAATAGGGGGTTTATGCATGCCGCAGCCGGCGGGCGCTGCCCTTCAGCCTATAGCTATCGAGCCTGAAGGCCTCGCGCTATGTCTGCGGCTGGTGCTCCGGTTGCAAGAATCACGGTTTTAGTTGCGAGCTAAATCGTGCAAGCAAGTTCGAAGCTGAAGGCCGGCACGGCAGCTCGAACCGATATCCGCGCTTGGAGCGGTCGCACTTGGGACCGCAGCCGCGGCCGGCGGCGCCTCCAAGCACTGGGATGTGTGGTCCATGATGCGATCCTGAACACTGCGATGATAGGGTGAGCTCGCCGATCGCGAGTCCCAAACTTGAGCTCCGCCGAGTGGGCGCGGCGCCGGCCAGCTGCAGGGCGCGCGAGAATTCGAACAGACAGGGTTTGCGCACCGCTTTTAGCGTCCGCGTAGAGGCTGAGAACGATGCGTGTGCGTGGTTGCGCTGTGCAAGCCGCGCCGGAGAATTCGAAGAGAAAGCGGGTTTTGCAATTGGCTGGTTTTGCTGACGCTATCGGCGGTGAAACGGACGCCGGGCTGTGAGCAGGAGCTGCGAGCAGATCGACGCCGCGGCGCGTGCCGCAGTGCAATATTAATGCGCGACTCGCGATCGAGAGCTCGTGTTCCGAGAGAATTGACCTACCCCCCATCCTCCCCCCCCGCCCCGTACCCCTACGCCCAGCCCACCCCCGCCCAGCCCGCCGGCGGCCCCGCGGCCACCAACTGGCCCGAGTACTAGACGCCCCGCGCCCTGCAGCTGTTGCAAGGAGCGATTTTGGAGGGGACTTGCGAGGAGGGGCCGGAGGGGAGGGGTGCGGGTGGAGCGGGGCGGGGCGGGGAGGGGAGGGTCCTCAGATCTGGCGCGAGTACTGCCGGATCTCGTACCTGTGGGTGCCCGGCTCGGCGGGGGCGGCGGGGCAAGGAGGCGGGGCGGGGCGGGGCGGGCGGACATGATGTTGGGGATGGAGACGATGTCGCGGCTGAAGGGCGGGTTCTTGAAGCACTTCTTGACGATGTCGAGGAAGCGGGTGTAGTAGAGGAGCAGTTGCGTGAGGGCCTGCTTGAGGATCTCCATCCCGATCTTGAAGTTGGAGAAGTACTTCATGACGTCGGCGTTCATCCCCTCGATCCCCTGCTTCCAGCGCGCGTTGAACTCCTTGACGAGCTTCTCGACCTCGGCGGGGTCCACGGGCGGGCGCTCGGGGTTGAAGGTGGGGGCGGAGAGGAGCGGCTCGGTGCGCTTGACGAAGGAGATGAGCTTGCCGTAGGAGGCCCCGAGCTCCTCCTCCACGAAGAAGCTCGTCTGCTGCGCCAGCTGCTCCCCGAAGTAGCTCCCGTCCTCGCTCTCCACGCCCCGCTCCGCGCACACCCCCGTGATCAGGTCGTAGTTGTTGATGAGGAAGACGATCTTGGCGATGTGCTGCGAGTGCTCGGCCGCCATCCGCGCGATTAGCTTGGCCACCTCGAGCCGCAGCGTCGCCAGCGCCGTGCGCAGCGAGTCGTCCCCGGCCTCGCGGTTCAGCGCCGAGAGCGCCGCGCTCAGCTCCGCGTACCGCCGCGTCATCTGCCCGCCCCCCGCCCCCTCGCACCGACCCCGGGGCGGGCGGGAGGGCAGGCGGAGCGGGGGGCGGACGTAGTGGGGGTGGACGTCGGTGGTCCAGAGGCGCTTGACGGACTGCGCCTGGCGCACGCTGTCCACGTGCGCGTCGAAGATCGCCTTGAAGCGCGGCCACAGCAGCAGGTTGTACCTGCCCGGGGCCCCGTCGGGCCGCGCCCCTCGCCCCGGGGCGGGCGGGCGGGGCGGACCGGTCGAAGAGGGCGTCGAGGACGGGGACGCGGCGCTTGAGCATGGCGGCCTGCTGCTGCTGGGTGACGCGGATCATGAGGAGGACGCCGATGCAGTCGTACGAGGAGGCGACGTAGGCCTCGACGGCCTCGACGACGAGGGCGATGGTGCGGGCGAAGATCAACGAGAACATGTCCTTGTTGCGCCCGAAGAAGTCGACGCAGAAGAGGTACTCGGCCGTGCACGTGTCCATCAGCAGCAGCATCACCGAGCGGAAGATGAACTCGAAGGTGAACTTGTGGCCCGCCTGCGCCGCCATGTGCGGGATGATCGGCTGCGGGTTCTCGACTTCCTGCAGCACCGTCCCCCGCTCCCCCAGCGAGAAGACCGCGTACCGCGCCTTCGGGTCCGGCTTCGCCCCGAAGAGCGCTGCGCCGCCCCCTCAGGCCCCGGCCGGGGACGGGGGCGGGGGGCGGGCGGACTGCGGGACTCCTTCTCGTCGACGCCGAGGAGGTCGTTCTTGTTGGCGACGTCGTACTGGAGCTTGGCGAGGGAGGCGATGTAGCCCTTGAAGTACTGCTGGTAGATCTTCGAGAGGATGTCGACGTACGTCTCCCGCACCTCCAGGAACGCCTCCCGCCCGTTGTCCGCCAGGAACTGGTTGAAGTACTTGAACTTGAGCAGCACGTTCTGCGCCCCCCGCCCCCCGCTCGCGCGGCGGCCCCGGCCGGCGCGCGGGAGGGAGGGCGGGCCTGCTGGATGATCTGGATGTTCGTCTTGGGCTTCTTGAGGGCGTGGATGCGGGTCAGCAGGAACTCCCGCACCTTGGCCACCGCCTGCGCCCGGCTCGCCCAAGAGCGGGGCGGGGCGGGGCGGGGTGCGGGCCTTCATGCGGAGCTTCTCGATCTGGGGCTCGAGGTCGCGGGAGGCGAGCGTGTCCTTCGTGCTCCCCGCCTCGATGCTCTCGATCTTCCGGTCCAGCTGCTGCAGGTACTCCACGTACCCCTCGTTCACCTCCCCGTCGCAGATGTTCCTGCCGCCCCGTCAGCGGCCCCCGCGGGCGGGGCGGGGCGGGCGGGGCGGGGCGGGCGGACGTGATGAGGTCCGGGGGCACGACGACGCGCTCGATGAACTTGCCGAGCTTCTTCTCCGCCGCCTGCCGCCCCCATCGGCCCGCCCCGCCCCGCCCCGCCCCGCCCAGGCCCGCGCACCTTGCGGTTGCGGACTTTGATGTTCATGCTCATCGACTCGTCCTGCAGGTGCTTGATCTCCGAGCTGATGCTCCCCAGGTCCCCCTGCGCGCCCCTCAGGCCCCGCCGCCCGCCCCCGCCCCGCGGCTCGCACCTGGAAGCCGCTCAGCATCTTCTCCATGCGCTCCAGCACCGCGTCGCACTGCCGGATCTGGCTGTGCAGCGAGGCCAGGTTGTTGCTCTCCTTGATGTCTGTCCCGAGCCCCGCCTTCGGCCCGCGGCGGCGGCGGCGGCAGCGGAGGCGGCGTCCCGGCGGGCGGCGCGGGGCGCACAGTCGGTGATGGAGGCCTTCTCGACCTCGCGCAGGTTCGCCTCCACCTCCCGCGCGTATTCCCGCAGGTCTACGCCCTTGAGCAGCGCGTCCTTCACGAGGTCGTCCTGCTGGAACTTGTTCATGTCCTCGTCTGCCGCCCCGCAGGGCGCGTCAGCGCTCGCCCCGCTCCCGCGCCCGGCCGCAGCGCCCCAGCAACGCACCGATTTCCTCCAGGCCATCGAGGTCGTCGTCAAGCATCTCCGCGAGCTGCACCTCCAGGTTGTCCTGCTTTGCGAGGTCCGAGGTCGCGCCTGCATTGCCCGACGTCGGCTTCGACTCCTCCTCGTCCTCATCCGACTCCTCCCGAATGATGGGCTCGCGGCTCGTCATGGCCGCTTGTATCTACCGCCGCTGTTCGCTCACGCTCACGCCTGAACGCCGGACGAGGCGCTCCGATGATGCGAAGCCTGCCGCGCGAAATGGGCACGCTGCCGGTCAATTCTCGTCGTTCGCGCCGTTCGCCGTTGCGGCACGTCCTTGCGGGTGCCACGGGCGCCCGAACGGCGTCGGAGAGCGCGGACGCTTGTCTGGTCGGATCGAAACTGCCTCGGCCGGATTCGAAACTGCCACTCCAAGGAGCGATTGCAGGAGGAGCGATATCGATCTAGCGATTCCACGTCGACTTCATCGTGCCAGAGCCCTTGTCCGACGTGTCTGACGTGCTAGACGCCAGCAACGTGCCAGAAGCGTGCTGGAGGCAGGAACACACAAAGAGTTCCGAGGCGCGTTACGAGCGAGTACAAATGGCGAGTCGGGTAGAGCACCGCCTCGTGGATGGCGAGCATCAGCATGAGCATCACGAGCCGCCCGGATGCATACTCGATGGGGACGGTGCGACATCCGGACGGGGGGCGTCACAGGGCTTTCCCGTGCCGGGCACCCCTCTAGATGACCGGCTTAGCGCGTTTGACCCTTTGGTCTCCCTTTTGCACCGATTGTCCAGCCGATCGACCTGATCGCCGGCCACGTTGGCTATCCGCCATGAGACGGTGCCGACGCGGCTAACCCTTCCGACGCCCACCTCGCAGGGCCGTGCCCGCTGCATCATGAGATACACCACGAGATCCCGCATCCCGTGTTCTGGAGCGCGACCCACGTTCCCCACTCGCCCCCGACGGAGCGGCCGGCCCCCGCGATCAAGTGCCTTCCGTTGAACGCGCCGGAGGTCCCGGGGTGCGCACGCTTCGGGCAGGGCGGTGCTGCGCGCCTTGGAGGCGGCAAGCGCTGAGGGGCGGGGCAGGGGGATGGAGGTGGACGAGGGGCACCACGCGATGGACGAGCACGCGCTGGAGGCGCACGCGCTGGAGACGATGCACAACCCGGCCCCCACCTGGTCCATCCACCCGCAGCCCGACGCCCACGTCCCGCACGCCTCGCCCCAGCCCGAGCCCTTCCGCTTCGTCCACGCCGACGAGAGCCACTCCGGTGCCGCCCCGTGCCCCGCACCGCTCGCCCGCTCCACCTGACGCGCCGGCGGCAGAGTGGCACACGGTGCAGGGGGCGGCGCCGGCGCCGCCGCGGAAGGTCGCGGGGGCGGTGATCACGGTGGCGCCGGCGGGCCCCGCGCCCGAGACGGGCGACGAGCGCGCCGTGCCGCGCATCGGCATGAGCACCCCGCCCGCCTCCGACCCGGGGCCCGGGCCCTTCTCCCCGGCCCGCTTCTGCCCCATTGGCGAGGTGCGCCGCCCGGCCCGGGGCCTCTGGCGCACGCGCCGGGGCTGACGCGGGGCAGTCGCACCCGTCGCAGAGCGCGTCGCCCACGGAGATGTCGCCGTGCGGGCCGCGCCCGCTGCGGCCCTCGGAGGCGCCTCCGCCCCTCTGCTCGGTGCCGGCGGGGCCCATCCGGCGCCCGCACGGCGTCTCGGGCTTCGGAACGCCGACGGGCCGGGGGACGCCCACGGGGGCGGCCGCGGCGGTAGCGGCGGCGGCGGCCCTCGCCGGCACGCAGCGCTCCTTCTCGCCGGCGCCGGGCGGCCCCTCGCTGGTGCCCCACCAGGGGCCCGTCCCCGAGGCCGCCGGCCAGGGCGAGGGGGCGCGGAGGGGGAGAAGCGGCGGGGCCGCGGGGGACGCCGCCCGGGCCGAAGCGGACGCTGGCGTGCAAGAACGCGGCGATCCGCCTGCTGCAGCGCCCCAGCACGCCGACGCCGATCTCCAACAACCAGCGCCCGCACGGGCCGCCCCGGCCGCCATGCCCACCCCAAGAACCCTTTACCGTCGAGCAGCCGCCCCGCCGACTTCGGCCCGCGCGCCCCTCCGCCCCATCCCCTCCGGCCCGTCGGTGCCCTCCCGCCCTTGCCGGCGCCGCGCGCGGGGCAGGGCCGACGGGCGGCAGCGCGGCTGGTGGCGGACAAGGGGTCGGCGGCGGGCCTGGTGCGGCCGACGCCGCGGGACCCGGCGTTCGCGGCGGGGGGCCGGCCACGAAGCACCGGCGCCCGTCGCAGCAGGAGGAGGTGCGGCGGTGCGCCTCGGTCGGCGCCGCCCTCTCCTCCATGGCCGTCTCCCCGCCGCCCCGTCCCAGGACGACCCGGCGCCGCCCGCGGGGCCGGGCCGCACGCGCCGCCCGAGCAGACGGCGTCGGCCCCCGCGGGGCACTCGCACGGGCCCCGCTCGCACCCGGAGAGCTCGCCGTGCCTCGCCGCCGCGCGCACGGGGCCCCAGCCCGGCGCCTTCCGCCCCGCCATCCCCGAGCTCCCCTCCCCCCGCTAGCCGCCCCGCCCGCCCTGCCCGCCTCGAGCGCCCCGCTCAGTAGATGGCCCGGCAGCAGTTTTGACCGGGCCCGAGTCCGGACGTTGCCGGCGTGTCCCGCCGGCCGCCCGCCACGCACGGGCCGGCCTCCGCGCATCAGGAGGACCAGCCCCAGATACCTTGTCCATACGCAGCTTTCGAGTCGACGTATACAGCTAGTGCCACACACGACTCCGTTCGAATATAAGGGAAGGAGGGGGGAAACGAGGCTCGCGGGTCTCTTGGAGGGCGCGGGGGGGGGCGGGGGGCGACTCTCGGGGCGCTGGGCGGAGGGTCCGGCGGGAGAGGCGGGGGGCGGGGCGGGGCGCTATCGCTTGCCGGTGGCGGGGGTGGCGGCGGCCTTCTGGCGGTTGAAGGTGAGCATGTTGCGGAAGTCCTCGAGGGAGATGCGCCCGTCACCGTCCACGTCCGCGCACTCGATCAGCACCTGCAGGTCCTCCTGCCCGCCCCCGGGCCGTCGGCCGCCGCCCCGGGGGCCCGCGCCTGGGCCGGGGCCGGGGCCGGGCCGGGGCCGGGGGCGCACGGGGGAGATTTCGCCGTAGCCGAGGTTGACGAAGATCTGCCGCAGCACCTCCGCGTCCACGAAGCCCGTTTCCTGCGGGTCGTACAGCTGCGCCCCCGCCCCGCCTCACCCCGCCCCCGCCCCCCCCGCGCCCGCCCCGGCGGCGGCACCTTGAAGGCCTCCTTGACGGGGTCGAAGTTGGTGAGCTCGTTGTCCTGGAGCAGCTTCGTGAGGGTCTTGAGCGTGAAGTCCGGCTCCGAGATGAGGAACTTGTACTCGCGGACGGGCAGGTTCTTGTAGAACGCCGTCAGCCGCGCCTTCAGGTCCGCCGGCGTCAGCTTCCCCTTCCCGTTCACGTCGAAGAACTCAAACGCCGCCCGCAGCTGCCCCGCCCCTCAGCTGCACGCCGAGGCAGACACGGCGGGCGGCGGGCGCACCTCCTCCTCGTCTATCTTGATCCCTACTTGCTGCGACTTGTCCCTCTGCAGCGTGTTCCGCGCAGGCGATGTCCTCGCCGGCGACGTCGCGCCTGTGCCGTGCTCTCTGGACGTCTCTGCGCACCGAGTTAGCTGCGCGCCGCCGGTGGCAGCTGCAGGCTGGCTGTACCGTCAGAGATGAGTCCCTGTGCCGCCGAGGAGCTCTTCGTGGGCTTTGGCGGCTTCCCAGCCATTCTTAGACGGCGGCGAGTGGAGCGGGTGGAACAGACAGCTGTTGCTGCGCCTCTCCAACTTTTCCTTTAGCTCCGTACGACGTCTGCGGGGCTTTTCAACGGGTTGAGGGTTCGGTTGCCTTGATAGTTGGGTACGACCTGCAACTCTCCTTTCGCAGTACCCCAGCGATGCCGCCCAAAAACGCGCCCGTACAGCCCACGCCTCCGCCCGAGGAGGAAGCACCACCACCGCCACCCCCACCTCCGCCATCCCCGCGGGTTCGGACGCGCCTGAGCCTCCCCAAATCCGCGCTCACTCGTTGCTGCAGACGAAGGCGCTCTGGCAGACGCTATCGCAGAAGCAGATACAGGACATTATACAGGCGAAAGATCCAGAGGAAGCCCAGAGGCGCGTCCATTCTAGCTAACCAGCCGCCGGCGCGGGCGGCTTAGCTGCGAGACGCGGGCGCTGCAGGTTACTCGCTGAGGCATTGAACATCAAGGACCATGCTACAAACCTGCAAAGCTCCATAGCGCTCGACTTCCATTTCTTCACGATGATGTGCGGGTGGTGGCTTGCGCCCTGCGGCCGCCCGCCTCACGCCCCGCAGGTTCGCGAAGGAGAACAGCTTTTCGGACGACAAGATCTCTATACTGTTCACCGTACTGAAGGCGGTCTTCGACAACGCGCGGGGTGCGCCGGCGAACCCCAGGCTGCTGCTGCCGGCCGCGGCGCGTGACGGGGGTGCGGGGCGCAGCGAAGCGGCCGCCTGTGGAGGAGTGCTTCAAGGACCTGCGGGTGCGGCTGACGAACTGCGCGGTGCAGCGGGAGCCGGGGAGCTTCCGCCTGTTCAGCGCCGAGGAGGTCCGCCTCATCACCGACTTCGTCACCAGCACGTGCGCCCCGCCCCGTCCTATAACCCCCCCCCCCTTCCCCCCGCCTCCGCGGCCCCCGCCCGGCCGACCCCCGGCCGACCCCGCCGGGCAGGTTCTTCCAGCACTACAAGCTCTACATGTACTGCCTCGCCAACGACCGGGAGGAGATCCGCACGCGGCGGCGCCTGTTCGTCGAAACCGCCGCCGTCCCCATACCCCTGTCCGAGTACATCCCCCCCGAGCCCCCAAAGACCCCCGAGCCCGAGCCGCCAGCCCCCGTGCGCCGGCGCCCGCCCCGCGCCCCCCGGCCCCCTCCCGGCCCCGCCGACCCGCGCGCTCGCAGGAGGAGCCAAAGCCGACGGTAGACCAGATCATCGGTGAGGGCCGCCCGGGCCCGCGGCGGGGGGCGGAGGGTGACGGGGGCGGGGCAGCGGGGCAGCTGGAGGAGGAGTTCGGGGCGGAGGTGGAGGGGACGAGGGTGCGGGACGTGAGCATGATGGTCTCCGAGCTCGTCCGCAGGCACGTCGACGAGCTCCGCTCCCAGCTCAAGGGCCAGGCCCGCCCCGCCCCGCCCCGCCCCGCCCCGCACGCGCCGAGGCTCCGGGGCGCGCAGGAGGAGACCCTGATGGCGAAACTGGTCGAGCTGGAGTCGAAGCTGACGATCCGCGAGTCCGAATCCGCCGGCGGCGCCCGCAAGAAGAAGTAGCCCGCCCCGAGGCCCGCCCGCTCATTGCAAATTTAAGAACGCCCCGCGCTTCGCAAGGGCCCCCTGGGCCCCCGCTAGCTACTGTCTCTGCTCCCGGGCACGGACGCGTGCACGTGCAGATGGCCGCCCCGTCTCGGCCCCCGGTGCGCTCTATGCGCCGGCAGAGCTGGAGCTGTGTCATGATCACAGCCTGGCACCATGGCCGGCCGAGTGGCAATATCTAGATCGTGGCCTCGGCAGGCTTTTAGAACCATCTTGGCATCTCATAACGATATATACTGTCAGAATTGAATTTAAAGCCATGCATGCGCACGAGAATTTGATGCATCTTAAGCTTGCCAGTACTAGTGCCATGCCGGTGCCGCAGGCCTAGGCCCGGAGGGGGTTCCCGCTGAACCAGCCCTCAGCATCGAGTCAGCGGCATGGATTTGTTCCGCCTGGAGGTCGCTTGAGAGCCAGCAGTTCGGTTCACCAACCTCGGCCGGGTACAGACGCCGAGCTCCGCAGCAAGCCTGCTGCAGGGGTTTTGACCGGCCATGGTGGCCCCGGCGCATGCATCGCATGCCGTGGCCAGGCCCGGCCTTCCCAGGTTCGCGAGCGACAGGGCCCGACTAACCGCCGGAGCCCTCCAAGGATCGCCGTGACCCGTCGCCTGCCTGCTGACGGGTGCTCTTTCGCACTGTTCAGCGAGGAAGACCTTCTAAATGTGGATGGAGAGCAGCCCTGGGAATCGTTTGAGCCATTCCGCAGCCTCGGCAAGGGCACCTTCATCGAAGCCACCGTGCGTCTTCTCGGCTGGGCGCTGCGCTCCACGGGGGCCAGGGGGTCCCGTTTCGTTCCTTTGTGTGTCCTTTTCGGCGAGCGGCGGGGCGCAGGAGTGGGCGGACTACGCGGGCGAGGAGCCGGAGCTGGTGGAGCCCTCGGCGCCGCTCGCCGCCGAGGCGAGCGCCGTCGACTCCTTCGAGTACGACGGGGAGGAGGAGGTGACCGCCGCCCCGCGTGCCGGCGCGCCCCCCTGCCGGCCTGACCGGCGCCGGCAAGGTGGCGATGGTGGAGGAGCCGGCGCAGGTGAACGCCAACCTGGAGCCGCTCCCGATCAGCGAGGTGCGCGGGCGCCGGGGGCCCGGCGGCGGTGCGGGGGCCGAGGGGCCGGGGGGCGGGGGCAGGTGGCGCCGGCGACGTCGGCGCTGTACGCGCTGAACCCGAAGCTGGTGGCGAGCCTGGCGGGCGAGGCCCGCTACAGCACCGTCTCCCTCGACTCCAGCGTCTTCACCGTCGCCCCCTCCACCCTCCCCGCCCCCGCCGAGGAGCCCGCGGCCCCCGGGCGCCACGCCGGCGGCTTCACCGTCCCCGCCACGGGCCCCGCCGGGGCGGCGGGGGCCGGCGGCCCGGTGTCGTTCGTGGAGGAGGCCCCGAAGATGTTCGCGGGGCGCGTGGAGGCATCCCCGCCGCCGCCCCGGCGCCGTCTCCATCGACGGCGGCCGCCCGCGGCGGGGCCCCTGCTGCGCGAGGAGCTCCTCGAGCTCTCCGCCACGCTCGGCTCGGGCCGCGTCGCCAACCGGCCGCTGGAGAAGTTCGACGCGGCCAAGGGCCTCCCCGGCGCCCGCGTCGCCCCCGCCGACGTCGACGCCGACCGCGTGCGCCCCGCCCCCGCCCCGCCCCCGCGGGGCGCGCGAGGCCGACGGGGCGGGCAGGACGGGCGGTTCGACAACTTCGAGTACGCGCGGCTCGACGCGGACCGCAACGGGGCGGTCTCGGTGCGGGAGGCGGCGGCGCTCGTCGGGCGCTACCTCGCCGGCTCGCTGGACGGGAACGGGGACGGCTGGGTGACCTTCGCGGAGCTCCTCGAGGGCCTCGACGAGGACCGCAGCGGCCAGCTCGCCCTCGACGAGCTCGCCGCCCTCGCCGCCCGCCTCGTCCGCCCCCGCCCCGCCCCGCCCCGCCCCGCCCGCCCCGCCCCGGGCCCCCGGCGCCGCTGACCCCGCGGGGCGCCGCGCCGGCGCAGACGGCAGCGGAGCACGAGCGGTACGTGGCGCAGGTGAAGGCGGCGTTCGGGGCCTACTCGCAGGGCGGCGCCCCGCTCGCCCCGGGGCGCCTGGGGGCGCTCCTCGACCACGAGTTCCGCTTCGCGCCGGGCATGCTCTCCCTCGCCTTCCTCGAGATGGACCGGGACGGCGACCGCGCCGTCTCCTACGACGAGTACGCCGACGCGATGGAGGACCTCTTCGCCACCGGCGCCCTCCACGACTACACCTCCGAGCCCGTCGCCGAGTGACCCGCCCCGCCCGCACCGGCTCCTCGCGCGGCCCGGCCGGCGGCGCCCCGTCCGCCCGCCCCGCGCACCCCCGCTAAAGCAGCGGAATCCAGAGCTCCGGATTCAGCGACCCAGCGCCCCGCCCCTCCCCCCGCCCCCGTAGATTGTTCAGTAGCCAGGCCCCGCAGTGTGCATCGCCAATCTTCCACGAGTGACAGTGAGAGACGCCGCGAGCGGCGCGTGCGCCGCCCCCCCCCCCTCCCGGGATTGCCTGGACCTCCCATGCCGGGGTCCTGTTCTTATCGACTACTGTACAGGCCTATATAGCTAGGGTTCAGAGAGGTGCACCTAAGTATTACTGGCCGCGGCCGGGAGGGGGAAGAGGGGCGGGGCGCCGGGGCCCGGGGGACGGGCTCGGCCGCGGTGCGCGCGCCGGTCAGCGGGTGCGGCGGCGCTTGACGCGGGGGTTGTCGGGCGCGCGCATCTCGTCGCGCAGCGCGTGGCAGCGGTACGCCTCCAGCAGCAGCTCCTTCATGCACGCCTGCGCCCCGCGTCGGCGCGGCCGGCAGCCGGCGGGGCGGGCGGGCGGGCGGGCCGGGGCGGGCCTGGGCGGCGACGAGGGGGGAGCGCTCGACGGTGTCGCGGAGGAAGCGGGAGGGCATGCGGGGCCAGCGGACGAGGGGCAGCAGCGCGGGCAGCGCCGCCCGGTGCTCCTCCGAGTGGGCGGCCCACTCCTCGAGCACGCGGAAGACCTCCTCCTCCGACTCGGCGAGCAGCGCGTCCGACCCGAGCAGCTGCCCCAGCTGCTCCGCCTGCACCGCCCCCGGGTCGCACCGCACCGCCTTCTCGAACCGCTCCGCCGCGAACGCCAGGCACGCCGCCGCCGTCGCCACGTCCGCCCGCCGCTCCGCCAGCGCCCACACCCTGCCGCCCCGCCTCGCCGGGGCCCCGGGGCGGGCGGGGCGGGCGGGGCGGGGCGGGCCCGAAGACGTTGGCGGGGGCGAGGCGAAGGCGGAGGTAGCGGAAGCAGGCGTCGCGGAGGGGCGCGAGGCCGTAGAGGTCCGCCAGCTCGAGCACCGCCACCGCCTCTGCCCGCCCCGCCCCCGCCCGCCTCGGCCCCGGCGCACGGCACGGGCGGGCGGGTGCGGGGCGGGGCGGACGGTGGGCGGAGGCGAGGGGCGCCTCCAGCGTGTACATCCACCTGCCGGCGGCGCCCCTCAGCGCCCCGGCCGGGGGCCCGGGCGGGGCGGGGCGGGGCGGGGGGCGGTGGGCACCGGAGGACGTGGAGGAAGGCATCCGGGTCGCTGTCCACCTCGATCTGCCGCGCCGTGAGGCGGCCCCACGCCCGCAGCGCGGCCGGGGCGCAGCGCCGCACCTCGCTCGCCCCCGACTCCCGCATCCTGCCGGCCCCGCGTCAACGGGCGGGCGGGCGGGCGGGCGGGCGGGGCGGGGCGGGCCCGTTGGTGAGGAGGGCGCGCCAGTAGGGGCTCGCCGAGGCGAGGATGACGCGGTGCGCCGGCACCCGCCGGCCCCGCACCACCAGCGCTGTCGCCCCGCCCCGTCAGCCCCGCCGGCCCGGCAGAGGCGCGGGCGGCGGGGCGGGCCGATGTCAGCGAAGCAATCGGAGTCGAGGAAGGCGCCGAAGGGCACCGCCGCCGCCCGCTCCCCGTCCGTCTCTTCCTGCGCCCCGCCCCGACGGGCGGCGTCGGCGGGGCCGCCGGGGGCGGGGCCCGGCGGGCCGGGGGCGCGGGCCGGGCCGGGCGGGCGCTCGCGCGGACCTCGAGGACCTCGATCTTCACCTGCGCGCCCCGCTCGGCTCGGCCCGGGCGGGGCGGGGCGGGGCGGGGCGGGGCGGGCCTTGAAGAGGGCGCAGTCGCCGCGCATGCGCCGCTCCACCGTCTCGTGCGGCGCGATGTACACCCCCAGCGACGCCCTCTCCGCGCTGCCGCCCCCGCCTCCAGCTCGCCCCCCGGGCCAGACCGGGGCGCGTGCGCGCGCGCGCCTGAACCAGGCGGTGCGGGTGGAGGTCTTCTTGTAGCCCTCGCAGTCCTCGCCCAGCTTCACCACGAACACCATCCGCAGCTTCTTCTTCACCCCCAGCAGCTGCCCCGCCCCGCCTCCGTCGGGCCCGCTCGGGCCGGGTGCACAGTGTGGATGTACGCATGCGCACCGACTCCCTGCCTCCTGCCACCGCCAAGGTGAGCGCAACCGCCCTGGGCTCCTCGTCCTTCCGTATTGCCAGCCTCCACTCGGTTCCATCTGCGCATGAACCGCAGTACAGCTCGATGTGAGCACCAGGCCTAGGCGCCCGGCCTAGGCGACCGCATGCGCAGGCGACCGGCTGGGAAGCGCGCGCCGATCTTCAATGGATCGCTGAACTTCTTGGTTTTGAGAGGAATTTTGCTGCCGGGACTGTCGTTAGCATCACAACCGCTGCGGCGCCGCAACCGCCGCGCGTTCACATTCACCTGTACTCATTCACCTGAACCGTGCGTACAGTGCCGTGCACCAAATCAGGCTCACGAAGATGATACAGCGGGCGCGCGAACCTTCCACGTCAGCGTGAACGTGCGCGTAAGGCCTGCAGCTGACTTGCATCTGTAGGACGCGCTCGCCGGCGGGTCGCGGAGGGACGAAAGCGTTCGGCGTTCGCCTCCCGCGGGGTACAGGGCGGTCTCGAATGGCAGGGGGGTACATTGCGACCTAGAACCTTCCACAGTGTTCTGTAGCAGTTACCGAGCTCGGCAGTCACCGGCAGTTACGAGATCGATGGCGCTGGAAGTTCTGGCCACAGCAGCGATCGCAACCGCGCCGGAGAGCGATGAGACGCGCACCGAGAGCGTCCGATCCTGGGTCTATGCCGGTGCGCCCACGGCCGTCGACGTCCCCCGCGCCTCCGCCGGCGCCAGATCGCCTAGGAGAGACGTTTGGCCGGCTATGATCCCCCGGCGCTGCCCGGTCGAGGAGAGGGACGCGTGAATTCCGAGGGCCCTTCTAGAAGGCGTGCCGAACGTCGGGGAATCTGGCAGTGGGGACTGCC